>JAQGCP010000682.1:0-15304 GCA_034699885.1 Acrobeloides thornei | reverse complement strand
AGGGTCAAGGAAGCATTTTCAAGCTTCGAGGATGCGCGCAATCGATTTTTCGCATAAAATTATCCCTAGAAAAGTCAAATCCATTAAAACTAAAATTTTTCCTATGTCAGGACTTTTTGCATTCTAGACCAGGACTTCTGCTCCCCTTGTATATAAGGATTGCTGTCGGTTATTAGCCGATATTTTTTATAAAAATGTATATAAACCGGTATGAACCACGTCTAAAAATTCCTGTCATTTTTCAATGAAAAAACGCTTTGCTTGGTTTACACGGCGAGTGAAAGTTTGCCATATAAAGTGTAAAAAAAAAGCGCAAAAACTAATGACTTAGAATACCATGACAAATCACCTTTTATGATGTTGTACAAAAATTAAGAAATTATAAGGATTACAAGTCAACAGAAATGTGTGCGAATTACAGGGGTGTCATATTGTGAAATTCGCATGATTAATCAAGTTGGACCGTAAAAGTAACGAATTTTCATCAAGTTTCTTCACAAACCCCTGTTGAAATTTTTCATCAGGGGGTTTGTGAAGAAACTTGTTGAAAATTCGTTACTTTTACGGTTCAACTTGAACTCAATTAATTATGCGAATTTAAAATCTGGCACTCCTGGCGAATTAGTCACATCTTGAACCGCAAAAATTGGGGACTAGGGTCAGTGCCGGGCACTAGGACGGAACGTACCTTACCGATAAATTAGGTCCTGAACGTACAAGGGGCGAGGGGAAGTCTTGACATTTCAAAAACGTGTTTTCTCGACAATTCTGGAAGAAAAAGGCTTAGATCTAGGCTTAAGCTTAGGCCTAGATTTAGACCTAGGCTCAGGCCTAAGCCTTTAGCCTAAATCAAAACCTAAAAAAGATGAAAATTTGATTTTTTGTTTTCAGCCTGGGGGGGGATTCTGCATAAATTTATGCAGAATCCCCCCCCCCATTGGAAGGGGATAGTAATAAGTACCCAAATTCTTTTAGGTGGAAAAAAGTTTCATTTTTTCTTCCAACTAATCATGCCTCTTTTGGCCACCAAATTGCGGCTACCTTTTTAACAAGTGTTCGGGACCAAATCCGCTTAACCGCGCGCATTTGATCAGCGAAATGAAAAAGTTGATTGTTTGCGTTATGTACATTGCATGAGTTTCAATTTTTCACAATCATAAAGCATATAATTTAGAACAACTCGTCGCGGTGTCGATGCAAGTTCCATGGGCTTTCGCTAGAAGCGACGAGGTCGGCCGCAGTCTACTCTTTCTATTTTGCACGGTTCTATTCCACGTTTCCTATTCATTGGCGGCAAAAAACAGCGGAAGAGATCTAGCCCAAATCTTAGATGAGCTCATTATACTTCAGAACCAGATTGTTCCTCTATATCCAGAATTGGTATTTTTTATTTCTTGAAAATTGAACAGGTTTTCAACAAAAAATTCTTTGTTTTTCAAACTCGTCTAAAAAAGCGACCGAACATGCGTTCTTCGATCATTTGATTGCCTTTTATAGTCTCAGAACTTGTGCCCTTTCTCTTTCAATTTTTGTCTTTAGGATGAAGAAAATGGAGAATTCGAGAATGAGTGGGTGGTAAAAATTAGACCGGAATTGTCTTTTGATGATGCTTTAAGAATTGCTAATCTTACTGAAAGTACCTTTCTTGGCAAGGTAAGAATAGAGTGGAAAGAGGGGAATTCAGGTTCAATTCAAAAAATGAGAAAAAAATTTTTGAGCTTATTCAATTTGTATAGACTTTAGCCCATAATAACTCATTTTAGGTACGAGGCTTCAACGATTTATATGTTTTTCGAAAAGATTCTTTGCCGAAACATGTGATAAGAAGAAAGCGTGAAACTGAAGGATTTACAAATTTTTTGATAGGATTAGAGCCGGTAAGTGTATCTGAAAATTTTGTTAAATCATATAAATGTAGGTGGTATGGGCTGAGCATCAGCGTATCAAAAGACGGACTAAAAGAAAAGTGCCTGCGTATGAGGATATGTTTAATGACCCACTTTGGAAGAAACAGTGGACATTAGTAAGCGTTTTTTTAAGGCTGTAGGATGTTTCGAAAAGTTATTTTTTAAAGGTAACTGTCGACAGATTTTTTCGAAACGGACATTTCGAAAAGTGTCGTAGTACATCTTCACTTGTGTTTTGCTGCTCAATTCATTCGATAGATATTTTATGCATTTATTTTTAGCACAATTACAAGGATTCAAAGTTGAATGACATGCAAATTATTGAAGCCTGGGAACTTGGCTACACAGGAAAAGGAATTGTTGCTTCAATATTAGTAAGTGATAAGCCCAGTGTGGCGTAGCCAGAATGGTCTGGGAGATTGGGGATCAGTGGGGGTGGAGGGTGGTTATCCAAAATTAAAATTTTTTAAATTTAAACCCATTTGTTTAGGATGATGGTGTAGATCATAAGCACGAAGATTTGGCGCCTAATTACGTAAGTTGTAAATTTTTAAGCCAATATTTTGGCATTTTATTTTTATAAAAGTTTTAGATCTCTTTCATGTTAGTTTGCTTTTTATATTAGTTGTATTTTAGGATCCAAAAGCTTCGTATGATTTAAATGACGACGATGACGATCCTATGCCAACTCAGGATGCTCATAATAAGTAATCATAGGTTAATTACAATTAGAGATGGGCTGAGATTTTTCCAAAATTGGATAAATCCGGATTAATAACCGTTTTTTCGGAAAAATCTCCAAAAAAAATCCACCTCTAATTACAATATATATTGAACTTTTTCAAGGCATGGAACCCGGTGTGCGGGAGAAATTGCTATGGTCGCCAATAATTCAGTTTGTGGAGTTGGAATTGCTTACAATTCTAAAATTGGAGGTAGCTTGATAAAAATTTTTATTTGTAGTTATGATTTTTAGGCGTTCGAATGTTGGACGGAAAAATCACCGATCGTATCGAAGCCGAGGCTTTGGGCTTCGCATTGGATCATATCGATATTTATTCCGCTAGTTGGGGGCCAAACGACGATGGAAAAACTGTTGAAGGGCCTGGAACGTTGGCTCAAATGGCCCTGCTTAAAGGAATTCAGACGGTTAGTTTAGAGAAGAAGAATTTCAAGAACTCTCGACTTTTTTAGGGTCGAAATGGGAAGGGCGCAATTTATGTTTGGGCATCGGGGAATGGTGGACTTCACGAGGATGATTGCAATTGTGACGGATATGCAGGTAAATTTTTTTGGCTCTATGTCGTTTGACAAAGGGCATTTTTACAATGAACCCATCCCCCAATTTATGACTGTTATCAAAATGCGTTATCTTATTCACACCTTTTTTATCATTATCACTTTGAACATCACTACTACCCGTTGTAAAACGTCCTAGAGCCAATTTGTAATGCTAACAAAAAATTTTATTGCAACTTTTTAGATAGTGTATACACGTTCAGTGTTGCTTCTTCTACTGAGAACGGAACTTTTCCTTGGTATGGTGAGGCTTGTGCTAGCACTTTAACCGCAACTTATTCTACGGGCAGGGACAAATCTAAAATGATTGTGAGTCTTTATCCAAAGGCTAGTTTACTTAAATTTTAGATGACCACTGATATTGGTAACGAGTGTGCCACCGATCATTCAGGAACTTCTGCTTCAGCGCCTATGGCAGCTGGTATAATTGCGCTTGGATTAGAGGCAAAGTATGTTATCAATAGGATATATCGAAAAAACTGTAATTTAGGCGATTTTTTCATGTTTTTGACCCGAAATTTTCAAAAAAAAGGGCTGATTTTATGCGAGGAATTGCTTGCGCGCATTCTCGAATTTTGAAAATGTTTCCTTGACCCTGATTCAGGGAAATAAGAGTGTGTATTGAAGCGAAAATCGAACATGTAATAATTTCTCTGAACCAGGGTCAGAGAAACATTTTCAAGCTTTGGGAATTCCAAAAAATACGATAAAATTCGAAATTTTTCAAATTTGACCCCCCTATTTTTGGCTATTTTGAGAGGGAACACCTCCACCGATGTTCTATTTTTAAAAAACTTTATTTTCAGTCCCGACCTAACATGGCGTGATGTCCAACATATCGCTGTTTGGACGGCCGACCCCTCATCTTTAATTGAGAAAGAGAAGGGATGGAAAATGAATGGTTTCGGGCTGTTGGTGAGCCCAAAATTTGGTTTTGGTCTTATGAATGCACTCAACTTTGTCAAAGCTGCAAAAGGATGGAAGAATGTTCCAGAACATCACATTTGCACGACAGAATTTCCACAATTTAAGAAACGGTAGTAGTCACTGATGTCTTCTCTTATCTTACACACATTTTTTTAGTTCGGTATCTAACAAGTTTAATACTGTGATTTCGTTTGAAACGGACGCATGTAAGGGAATGGCAAATGAAGTAAATTATTTGGAGCACGTTCAACTAGTCGCCAATATTGATCACGATTACAGAGGGCAATTGCAGATTTGGCTTGTCTCACCACAAGGTAGGATTTAAGAAATGTTGGTGGTCCAGCATGACATGGAAAAATTTTCATTTGTCTTCCCAGAAAATTTAAAAAATTTATGTTTGAGAGGGAATTTTACTCAGGCCTCCTTCATAATTACGACGCTGCATGGTGTCATAGCTAAAAAATTTGAAAGTGTATGAAGGGAGACTTTTGTCTGTTCTTCCCTGATTACATTAAATTCAGCTCTTTTTTAGGAACAAGTACTCGATTATTATCCAAGCGAAGATTAGATAAGGCCAAGAATGGATTCAAAGATTGGCCTTTTACTTCAGTCCATACTTGGGGTGAGAATCCAAAAGGTCGTTGGGAACTTCACATCGAAGATCTGGTGAGTTTAAAAAAAATTATTTTATCCACGTTTGAATTTAGAGTGGAGAAAAAGAAGGTCCATTGAGTGGTTATGTGAATAATATAAGTCTGATTATTTATGGCACTAAAGACAGGCCGGCACATTATGCTTCTCCAAAAGTGTACAAAAATGTTGATCTGAAAAAAATGAAAACAGATAAAGAAAATCCAATAGATGAAAAGGTATTTTTGGTTCTTGTTACAGGGTGAGCCAAAAAAAAACCGTAGTTTTGCGTTTTTGGTGAAAATTTTAAAAAATCACCTATAAAGGGCATTTTCATGCGATTTTTGAAAAATTTTCGCCAAAAAATGCAAAGGTACGGTTTTTTGGCTCATTCTATAAAAATAATAATGGGGGACTTTTTGTCTAACCTTTCTTCTTTACGCATATAGAAATAATTTTTTAGTTGAATAAGATAAAATCGATTGAAAGAAATTTATAAATGCTTTTTCAGATAAAAGCCGATGTAATAGAGCATGGAAAGTCGCTTTTAGACAACACTGCGATACGACGAAGTGCAGATCCACGAATATTGAATGAATTAATCGCCAAAATGAGCAATATCCATCATGAAGAACTACGGAACAGACGAGAAAGAATAGTCCATAACATACCATCTTTCAATACGAGATAGTCATTTTGTTTTTGTACTTGCCACTTTACTTGGTCTCATATTTTTGTTTGTATACTTACAGGGTGAGCCAAAAAAAAACCGTACTTTGCGTTTTTTGGTGAAAAACTAAAAATGTTCAAAAATCATCTATAAGGAGTATTTTCATGTGAGAAATCGATTGCATCGAAAACGCATCCTAGTCTTGTTTTGCAAAAAAAAGTCATTTCAATAATCTTCTATAATACTTGAAAATACGACAATTTGATATTTCACGATCTGGGAAGCGTTTCCGATGCGTGCAATCGATTTCTCGCATGAAAATACCCCTTATAGGTGATTTTTGAAACAATTTACCAAAAAAATGCAAAAGCATGGTTTTTTGGCTCACCCTATTTTTCCTTTTTATAAAAATGATTTTAACTTTTATAACTCTGTGAGACGAATAAAATAACACCAAAAATATCCAAGATCCAGATCATACATGGGCAAGGGGTGGGACAGTCGGACCCAACCAACTCATTCAAAGGGCTAAAATTAGGAGGGCACCTCTCAAATCGGAGAGTCTCTTTTTTCCTAATTGTTCCCCTTATATTTTTGACCAAAATTTACAAAAATAATACAGGGTGAGCAAAAAACCGTTTTTTTGGGGTGAAAAATCACCTATAAGAGGTATTTTCATCGAAACATTGATTACACACATCTAAAAACTTTGAACACGCTTCCCAGACCATGAAATATAAAATTGTCGTAGTTCAAGTATTACAGAAGATTATTGAAATTACTTTTTTTTTTGCAAAACAAGTATGGGGTGTATTTTCAAGATTTTTCGATGCGAACAATCGATTTCTCGCATGAAAACACCCCTTATAGGTAATTTTTTATACATCCTGTATTTTAAAGAGGAGGTGCGTTTTGCGACCATTTGGAAGAAAAAAATTTTCCGTAAAAATGACCCTATTGGGTTAATTTGATGCGAGAAATCGATTGCGCGCACTCCCGAAGCGTAAAAACGCCATCTTGACCAAGTCTTCGTGAAAAATTGCCTATTTTTTCGTCGTTTTTCTCCCAAATGGAAGAGAGGAAATCGCAAAAATGCACCCCCTTGAATCCATTTTCTAAACTCGGTCAAATAAAAGTTACAATAAATTTATACTTAGCATACCTTTGTTAAAATAAGACATTTTGTAATAAATACATTTAATTTAAATCAAACATATAACGGCGTAATAATATAAGTCCCTCGTGGCTAAAACTTTGAAGGGTTGGCCTACGATATCAACGTTGGCCCAACGTTACTTAACTTGCCAGATCGGACGAAATGCTAACTTCGGACTTTGAATTTTGGGCTCAGCTTTTTTATAGTTGGGGCTGAGACGGACTATATAATTACGTCCGTGTTTTAGATCTCTAAGTTTTGGCCCAGAGTGGCTTATATATTTGGCCACTTCATGACAATATTTAATAATCATCCGGATGTTCGGGACAGCAAATCCTTCGCTTAAACCATTCATCGATGCAGGCCTTGTGGTATATGCATAAACAGGGAAGTCGAGCTACTACTTCTCCAGCTAACATTTCATCCAAACAAATTACACATTCGCTCCTATCGCACAATAGCTCTTCTGTGTTGTACGGGATTCTTGGCGCTCGAACTAGGCAATTTTCCAAGTGTGCATTAGCTTCAGCAGGCTTCAGTTTTCTATAAAATTTTGTTAGGATTGTTTGTCAAATGTGAATGAGTCAAGTCTGGCACCAATTTTAAAATTTTGACTAGTTTTTACATAGATAAGATTTCACACTACTTTTTTTATATAGCAACTTTAGAAGGAAAAATGCAAAAAGTGTGGTCTCTTCCGCCAAATCTCTATTTAAAAAAGTTATGAAGATTAGCTAATTTTTAGAAACAGCCAGACTTCTAGGCATCGGAAACTTAGGAGCTACTACACATAGGGGGGAGGGGGGTTACCCCCTGTAAAATTTCAAAAATTCATCGAAAAAAATGATTGTTTTGCGAAAAAAATATACAAACTTTGGGGAAAAAATACCCCCTAAAATTTTTCTGCCCACTGTTATAAGGATTTTAATACAAAAAACATCAGCCAAAATTTTTGAGACCCAACTCAGTACCAGACTCCCTTCTTTCCACCCTTGTTTGGCCACCTATGTTTAATGCCAAAAAATTAACCTATAACATAAGGGACACTCCAATTCCATTGATGAGCTCGATGCACGTGAAGATCCATAGCTGAACATTGCATGTAGTGACGATGAATAATCCGAAAAGTTATCCTGACTCCCAGCTTGAGCCACTAGTCTTGATTGTGCTCCTGGTCTAGATCGTGTTACTCGCTTTGGTTGAGATTCCGCTCTTTTCTTTTTTTTCAAGCATCTAAACCATCGGGACCAAAATGCCATTTTAAATCAGTTGAGTTGGAACTAAAAAGTTCAAATGAAAAACATGCAAAAAATGAGGCTTCTAAATATTGATTCTAGAAACTAGGGTTGTTGGCGGTCGGTTAATTTGGCGTTACCCGGTTAACTGGGTTTTTACGGACCCCGTTATCGGTTCGGTTTATGAAAAACCCGGTCGATTAACCGTCGGTTATCGGTTATTGAAAGAATGGCCCAAAAACTCGATTTTTGCGCAATTTTTCAAAAATTTTCAGGTTTTTAATTTTACAAAAATAACTTTATATACAGTCGAAGCTCGATAAGGGTGCTCATAAGCTGGTGGCGCACGCAAAAACACTGTAAGCAACAAGTAAGCCGTTGGCGCATGAGTGCAAAAACACTGTAAGCCGTTGGCGCGCGCCAACGCAGTTTTTGCACAAAAACATATTTTCTTGCAAGATTTTGGTTGATTTCTTTCCAAGCTTTTCCACGTGCAATATTATCGGAATATTTTTTGTCAGCTTTATCCCAAAGCGGCTTCCTTTGTTCGACAAGCTCAATGATAATCTTTAAAACATCGTCGTCGTACTATCCTAGACCTTGTTTGCTAGTCTGATTTTCGTTTTGTTGGGCCTTTTTAGTTGATTTTTTGGAACTTATACACTTTAGCCGGCTCTAGGAACTTCCACAACGGTCGATTTTCTCGTGATCAAAAACAAAAAATTTCGTCATATTCGAGTTCCCCATATCGAAAAACCACTGGATAAAAAAAATCAGCTGGAAAAATTTTTTAACCCCTTGATCCCAAAAATTTTTTCCAGATGATTTTTTGTATCCAGTTTTTTTCGATATATGGAACTCGAATATGACGGAATTTTTTGTTTTTAATCACGAAAAAGTGGAGAAAATCAACCGTCGTGGAGGTTCTGACTTTTTTTGAAGTGGAAGTTTCGCTTTTTTCGCTGTGGAATTTCCTAGAGCTCTTTAGGGCCGACACTAATTCGTTCGGAAATTTTTGACTTCACTAATTTATCACTAATTCCGTTCGGACGCGTTCAGAAACGTTCTGACGTGTTCGGAAACGTTCAGACGCTTTAGGAAATGTTCGAACGAGCGCTCGAACGCATGCGAACGTTTCCAAACGCCTCTGAACGTTTCAGAGCGCGTCCGAACGCCTATTAGTAATGTTTCCGAACGCAATTAGTAAAGTTATTAGTGAACAAAAATCCGTTCGGGAGCCGTCCAAACGTATTAGTGGCGGCCCTGAAGCATGTCCGAATTTTCTTGAAAAGTGAACCAAGGTGATATGCGAATTTCACTTTCTAGAAAGTTGGAAAGTAGAAAGTGAAATTTTGGGGATCAATTTTTTAGAAGCTTTTCGCTGTCTACTTTCCACTTTCTGAGAATTGCAATAGGCCCCTGGCTTCAACCCGTTACAATTGTTTAAATCGTAATTACGAATGATCACGCACAAACATGAAGCAAATATTATATTAGGATTAGCTATCTATCATCGACAAGATATCGTCCATAAGCTATAACACCAAAATGATGGAAACATCTTTTGTGAATAAAGCTATATTCTCCAAATTGCGGAAGATGCCCGTTAATTTCGTGTGCAAACAAATAAAAATCTTTTTTAGCTATCTGCTGGATAATATAAAGAGTTTTATTAACATCGGCACCATGAATTTCTATTAAAATTTGGCAAATTGGTACTGATAAAATTTGATCCATTGTTTCAAATTCTGCCCCTAAAGTCAAATTTATAACTAATATTATTCACTAATAAATAAGAAAAATATGAGCGTCTGTTGTCCTGTATGCTAGTGCTAAGTCGTACTTTTTTGGTGCCGTAATCGTAATCACGAATTAGGGCTCCAAATTACGAAAAAACCGTAATTTATGAAATGATAATAAATTGAAGAATGAAAATGACATAAAAATGAAATTTTTACTGTTTAGCAATTTTTCAACAAATTTTCACAATTTTACAACTTATTTCAACTACTTTTAGAATGCTTTTACATAAAAATAGAATATACTTGTAATTTTTACATAGTAAAAAATTAGTATTGAAAATTTGGATTACCATTAATACTTTCGAAAACTCACATTTCCGAAACTGATATTTCGAAACTCACATTTTCGAAGTACTCATATTTTCGAAAAACTAAATAAAATATTGCATAAATTAAAAAAATGCATTTTTCTCGAGTTTACTGTGCGCTAAATAAAAGAATTTTGGAACTTATTGAGAATAGCCCCCCCCCCAGCACTGGGGGGGGGGGGAATACCACTTGTGACAGTCGGAACATTGTGACAACGTTTTGTGACAGCTCGACGTGTTGTGACAGCTTGAATTTCGAAGCCTGACTGTTCCGAAGATTCGGAAAAGCCCCCACCCTCTCCCAACGTTGGAAAAGCCTATCAAATTTCACCAAATATGCGAATTTGGGGGGGGGGCTTTTCCGAACTGGGTGGGGTAGGGGGGGGGGCTTTCCGAAGTTTGGGAATGCTGGAGGGCTATTCTAAGTAAGTGCCAGATCTTTTAAATTCACGCAATTTAGACCCCACTCTAAATCGATTTGCATATTACAGTCAACTCTCGATTTAACGACACCATGAATTTGAACTTTCGGTCGGAAAATCGATGAAATTTAAAAATCTAAAGCGACAAAGTTTCTCAAAATTTAAATTATAGAAACTTTGTCGCTTGAGATTTTTAAATTTCATCGATTTTCCGACTGAAAATTCAAACTTATGGGGGCCTATAAAACGAGAGTTGACTGTAAATACCCTAGCATGGGAAGAGGCAAAAATTTAGCGCTGTGGGTTTTAAGGATGTGGGTCTAAGGGCATAATTTAATGGATTTTTTTCATTTATGCAAAGGAAATCAGAAAAAATATAATTTTTGGTTTTCGCGATTTTTTATGATTTTTCGAAAATATGAGTACTTCGAAAATGTGAGTTTTCGAAAATGTAAGTATTTATCAAAATTTGACTAAATTATTGTCTAAATTTGAAAAAAACCTATATTTTTATGCCAATTACGGCGCTCAATATGCAAATGATTACGATTACGGAATTACGGTATCGATTACGATTACGCGTAATTGAAGCACCGTAATTACGACCGATTACGGCTTTTGAATTTCGACCCAGCACTACCTATACTCCTCTCTTTGGGAAGGCAAGTGCGCGCAAACACATGCCTTTCACTGATAGCCAGATGCAACGCTCTACCAATTGTCTTTCCTAACTGTCATGCCTGTCATGTCACACTTGTAAGTTCTGTTTCTATATCTGCCCTGTCTGTCCTATCTGTTCTGTCTATTCTATCTGTCTTATCTATCCTATCTGTCAGTGTGACCTCGGCCAATTAGAAGTACAGTAATTCAATAAATGAAGCGAGTCAGCACGTCCAAGTGCGTTTGGACCCAAGCGGGCTCGATTCACAGTAAGGCGCCTCTATACAGTAAGAGCACCGGCGCTCCGTGAACACTAGGTGCCACAGATAGGCAGTTGGGGTGGATATTTCCGAAAAATTTGCGTAGGGGTATTAGGGCAATGAAATTTTTTTGCGGGGAGGGGTCCAAAAGGTAACTTTTAGTGATTTTTTGTCAAATTTTTGGTCAAAAAATTTTTACGTCTTCAGCGCTTTGCGGGGGGGCTATTAGGGCAGTCCTGAAAAATTTTGCGAGGAAGGGGGATATATCCACCTTGCTCAGCTATGCTAGGTGCCCAGTTTATATAATTTAAGTAGGTACCGTCAATATCAATTTTTAATATATCAATTTCCGTATCATTATATACTTGTAAAATATCTTTAAACGAGTATTGATTTAAAGCAATATTTGTGGTATTAGAAACAAGTACTTGTTTAAAGGTTGCTCCAACCTTATGCAATTCATCTATTGTTACTTGCGCTTGATTATTCTAAAGACATGATTCAATTTTATTGTTTACATTTTTTTAAAGCAGCGTATTGAAAAGGTATTTTGGCCTTATGAGCACAATAAGTTTTACGGACAATTTTATGCAAAAAGTTCAAAATTGTTGGCCATATATACTTACAAGCATTCCTTGGACAGTGGCAATCACATTTTGAGATTTATTCTTAAACTCACTCATTTGGCACGAAACTTCTCCAACACTCCTTCATTCCCACCCCTCTTCATAAACAATCCTGGTTCAACCTTCTCCTACCTTCATTAAATTGTTACATATACTTACTTTATCCATGGCTCTTAATGCACATTGTTTATTAGTAAGAGTTTGAAATGCCAAATCAAAACTTGGTTCATTGTTGAGGCCTAGTGAATATATGACACAATTTTTTTTTAAAGTGTGTATTTTTAATGGATTGCAAATCCATTTGCCGCCATCTATAACTTTCCCAACTCTCACTAGTTCAATGCAACAAACCTATAAATGAAAATTCAATTAAAAATCTTAACCATGATTCAATCCCCATTCATTATATGTTATGCTGTGCTCCGCGATATAGCTAGAAGGGTTTCGAATGGGGATGTTAGTCAATTAGGTAATCTTTTAACAAAATCTTAAAAAATTTGGATTCAGCTCGTAGTACTCTATAACATGTGCGTACAGTATAAGATATACAGTGCGTTATGCCATATAAAGTACGATGGGTGAGTTCATACATCATGCAGCTGCTGCACGCTGATTGTTCCCACTCAGTAGCTGCTGCGAGCAGCAAACAGCTAGTGCTCGCAGCAGTTGCGCACGCTCGCAGATGCTGCACGCATCTCGCAGCAAATTTTTAATAAACTTTACTTACTTCAGGCACAAGCAATGCATATAAATCTAAGAAGAAATATTGTTTGTTAAAGTTACCGTTTTCTATATTTTTTATATATTGACGTCTTTCAATACTTTGCAAGCGGTATAATTGTAATGTTTCATTACTTATGATATTTACATTTAATGTATCTCTATTAACTTGAATATTTTTAACCAAACAATAAAATTGAAGGTCTATAAAATAAGCCTGATAATGTCCTAAATCTAATTTTCTCGAGTTTTAAAAATAATGACGTGGTTAATTTTTTATTAAGAAAACATTGGTCAAGACAACAAGACACCCCTAGTTCAAAGAAATTTCAAGTCATATTGCAAAAATTTACTGAATATTAAAGTTCCGCATATTAAACAGACTAATGCTATATATACGTATTTATTATTCATATAAATATATATTGAAATTAAGTATAGTAAATTAGTATAATAAATAAAAAATTGCTAAACCAAGTTTGTTCCTAATAAATTGTAAACAAATTGATTAAATAAGATGATTTTTCAAATTAAGCTTCTTTTTTTTACATCGGCATAATTTTTAATAATCGGCAATCAAGTAAGATGATATTCTATATAAAATATGATTTATCGGGATCAGGGATGTAAATTTCATTTTTAGACAAAATTAACATTTTTGAGTTTTCTGATCCTTTTACAATAAATTTTTTCAGTATTAGAAAACGAATATTGATCTCCAACTTTGTAAAACATCACTTGTTGTAAAAATCAATATTTGGATGTGCTCAAGCATATCTTTGAAAAGACAGAAAAAGAAATTAAATATAGAAACTAATGTTGCTTGTTTTAAATTATTATTTAGGGCTGTGTTACGATCATAGCGACAAGTGATATTTGTAGTTTTTAAAAACTCTACATAAGAAATGTAAAATGTGATGCTCTAGAAAGTTGTTCCTTGGGTCATTTTCTAGTAGATTTGAAATAAATAATCAAAATCGGATTTATCCTGGCCAAGAAACAATTGGACGTTGATGATGACGGTAGGTACAAAGCAAAATTTATAACATCTTCAATTTTTCATGGCCAGGATAAAGCTGATTTTCATAATTTCTTTCAAAACTACTAGAAAATGACCCAATGAACAACTTTATAGAACATCACAATCTACGTTTCCTATGAAGATTTTTATAAAAACTAAAAATTTCACTGCCGCTCACGATTTAACGCTATGATTGTAACACAGCTTTAAGAAAAATAAGAAAAAAAGTTGTTCCTTATTAAATCTCATGATTTTTTCTTTGACCGTAGTTAAAAAATCGCTTATGTTTTTGAGATACAAAATTCGTCAACTTTTCGGCAAATTTCCGACAACTTTTGTCAACATTTCACCTCTTATCATCAACGCTTAAACGCATCCTAATTTAATAAAAGTAGCTTAGAAATAAATGTAACCACTTGAAAAATTTAGGAAATACTGTGCCAAATTGGCTAATTTTTTGTCTCAGAGGTTTTTGGGCATGGCCTCCTACTGGGGCCAGTTCACCATTAAAAAGGTGTATTTGGTGGTACTCCTACCCTGGTAGTGTATGAGTGGTCAAAATCAAATAATTCCTTCAAATTTGTGTTTCCGATGCCCAAAAAGCCCCGAGTACAAAAAATCAGTCATTTTGGCACTGTATTTCTTGAATTTTTTAATTGGTTACGTTATTTTGATACACCATATATTAAATCCTGCTAAAATCTGTTTTGCGTGGCAATGTAGTACTCTTCTCAAAATGAGCAATATTGCTCATTTAGAAACGAGCTGTTCTATGATTTTAATATTAAAAGGCAAGCTGATATACGCAAAAAGTTTTTAGTCGACGAATATCACAAATTTCAATATTCCAGCGCGACATTGCATTCAAGTCTCGAATAGTTTATTCAATAAAAAAATGAATATAAAAAAATTAGTTCACTTATCAATTATCAGATTAAGATTTTTGTCATGATTAATCCTTTGTTCGCAACAATTTGTTTAAAACACGTTCCGCGAGAGAACCGAGCTTTGGATGTCACAAAAATTTTTTAGACGCAAGGCGAAAATCTAGGCCAATATTCTGATAGGACTCATTGAGTTATGCAACTTTTGTTCTGGGTCCCCGGTCCGACGACTTCTCCCCTGGACGGTACAGGCCCCCGAAGTTGGAAAAAATGGCCATTTTTCGACCAAACTTGGATCGGCTCTAAGTCAGTAAGCCTGTTAGCTTTTGACAAACGGTCTGTTGCACTTTGTAGCTGGAGAATGGGGCTTCATTTTATGCTTAGACCACTTTGACACTAGACGTTTACATAATTTTATACATAGGCAAATATGAAAAAATACCCCAAAAACTGACCCCCCAAAGTAGCTTCAACCCATCATAAGTCCCGAAATAAAAAAAAAGTATTTGTAGTTTTTGCATATAAGAATGCACTAGTTGTGAGGAACATTTATGCAAAAAATCAGAAAATTTGAGCCTCCTACTGAAGTTTGGTGAATGTTTAAATTTCGGTCATCCGGCTATCTCGAAAACCACGTGGTCAAGAGATTAGGCGCAACATCTTTTTAAAGAAATTAGATTTTGACAATCGGTCTTTTGCATTTTGTAGCTGGAGATTGGGGCTTCATTTTATGCCAAGACCACCCTGACTCTAGACATTCACATAATTTTTTACTTA
>JAQGCP010000681.1:0-15307 GCA_034699885.1 Acrobeloides thornei | reverse complement strand
GGCCTAATCCCAAGCCTAAGATTAAGCTTAAGCCTAAGCTTAGGCCTAAGATTAAGTTTAAGCCTAAGCCTAGGCTTAGACTTAAGCCTAAGGTTTAGACTTAGGCTTAAGCTTAAGCATCTGATTCTTTCAGATAAAACTAGTTTTACCAGATAAAACCGATTTTCAGATAAAACGGTAACATATATATCAACTAATCTTAATTTATATAGCTATTTTCTAATATTTTTGATGGGATTTTATAGGGCTGTAAATCATGATATGTGTTTTATAAGCGCGATTTTTTAGGCTTACTCATAGATCCTTTATACAGGATGAGTAAAAAAGTACATTTTTGTGGTCTGAAAAAATTTCTTGGGACCGGAAATTTTTTCTTAAAATGACCCATATAGCGGTAATTTTATGTGGGAAATTGATTGCGCGCATTCCCAAAGTATGAAAGCGCTTCCTTGACCCTGATTCAGGGAATGGAATTGGTGTATTGATGCGAAAATCGAAAACTTTTCTTTTTTCGCCCATACATCAACTCCATTCCTTGAATCAGGGTCAAGAAAACGTTTTCATGCTCCGGGAATGCGCGCAATCGATTTCCCGCATAAAATTACACCTATATAGGTCATTTTAGTAAAAAAATTTTCCGGTCCCAAAAAATATTTTTTCATCCTTGATCTATGGGTTTATTTAACATAGTATTTTGTAATATATGTTCTACTATCTCTGCCATGTGTATACCAATTGATTATTTTTTCTTTAAATAAAATTTAAAGAACCAGTCCACTCGGAAAAAACAGTTTGTGTATTACAACGAAAACATGAACACTATGAAAAAGTTATATATTCGGAAAGTTCGTGAAAAATGGAGCAGTTTTTGTTTTTACGTTGACTTCTGAATCGTTGCCGAGAAAATCGCGTTTGAAGTTGACGATTTTCGAAAAAATCTGTGTATTACAACGAAAACATGAACGTAAATTCAAATTTCGAACGCAATTATTTCAAAAAATATAACGATTCAGAAGAAAAAACAAAAAATGCTCCATTTTTCATGAACTTTCCGAATATATTTTTCATAGTGTTCATGGTTTCGTTGTAATACACAAACTGTTTTTTCCGAGTGGACTGGTCCTTTCAACAAGCTTAAAGCATTTATTATGACTAAACAGCTCATAAAATACATCGTAACAAATCACAGTTAAAAGACCAAAGACCAGCATAAGCAAAAATGTAGAATTTCATAATATAGGAGATTGTTGATTTGTTCGCATTGAGATTCGATTATGAAAAGACTTATAAATAAATAACATATTACTAAGTACCAGTCGGGTAGGAAAAAAGTTGTCATTTTTGTGTATATTCAAAAAGTTCATGAAAAATGGCGCATTTTTTATTTTTACGGCATGTCCTGAATCGTTGTAGTTTTCGAGATAATTGCGTGTGAAGTTGGCGATTTTTAAAATTTTGTGTATTACAACGAAAACATTAACGCAGTGAAAAATTCGTCCATGAATCAATCCAAAGTTGTGAATTGAAAAAATTTGTCATTTTTCATATACTTACAAAAGCTGCCAAAAAATTTTTTTTTGAATTTTCGCGTCAATACACAACTTTTATTGATTCAGGGACAAATTTTTATTGCATTCATGTTTTCGTTGTAATACACAAAATTTCAAAAATCGCCAACTTCAAATGCAATTATCTCGGCAACGATAACGATTCAGAGGTTGTCGTAAAAACAAAAATTTTTCATGAACTTTCCGAATATCAACAAAAATGACAATTTTGTTCCAATCGGACTGGTCTTATTAATTATACCCAAAAGGACACTAGAAAAGCAAAGAGAAAGTAAAATAATGCAGATGAATATTTTTAAATTATGCTTTTGATAATACATTTATCAAAAGGCTAACATAAACATACCAGGGCGGGGGATGGAGTAGAAACACAAAAAGACCCCAGGGGTAGAAACACAAAAAAGACCCCAGGGGGTAGAAACACAAAAAAGACCCCAGGGGGTAGAAACGTAAAAAAGACCCCACCCCTCAAAATTTCCATAAAATATCCATCTTGGTACACTTGAAAAAACGTGCCCCACCCCTCCCAACGCTCTAGCCAATATAAAAAAACAATCTAACATAAAAATAAATATGTTGCTTAGCAAAAATTGCGATTCAAAAAACTATGAAAGCATGTTGAATGAAATTTGGCTCAAAAATATTAATTTAATAACAGATAACACTTGTTTTTTTTTAATAAAACACAATTCTTGTTGTAACTTCATGAGAAGGCACGTTTCCGCGTGGTGATCGTAATATTGCCTTCTTCGTCCACAGTTTCGACCGTCTCATCGAAAGGTAAGCTTCGTAGGTGTGCCTCATCTTCGGTTCCCGTAAATCTCACATGACTATGTACAGGATCGGTGACCCGTGTCTGGACCCTGCGAATGATTTGTGCTGCTGTGCCATCGTCGAGCACTTGCATGGTTTCGAATGTTGTTAGTGTAGTCGGATACGAGTCGATCACTTCATTCAGTGAATCACGGTCATCTTCATCTTGGTACTCTTGATAAGTGCCCATGGTGTCACCAGTGAGGACTTGGGTGTCTTGGCTAGGATTTTCTTGACTAGTAACACCTTCCAGAAGGGAGTCTTTGTCTGTTATATAGTTTTGATTCGAAGCGCCGAGCGAGTCAATACTGGTTTCCATGCCAAGATGTTGTTGGTGTGCCGCCAACTCGAGGCTATCCACCGACGTGATCATCGGCTCTCCACCATAATAAGACACAAGCATGGGGTCTACTACTCGCGTTTCGCGCAACGAATCAGCATTCTCGTCTTCTTCATCGTCTTCGCGGATGCTCATTACCTCAGCCTCTTCTTCTTCACGAATGTCGCTGAGCATCATCGCGTCATCCGGAACAGTTTCTTGGATCTCCCTCTCCAGATTTTCAAACTCTGTCAACGAGTTGATCGAGCCGGCAATCGAGCCAGCACCATTTTTCTCCAATTCTGCTTCTATGCTACTCGGACTTCCATCTCTTCTAACTAATTCTAGTTCGAGGCGTTCAAATTCTTGTAAACTGCCTTCTGATAGATTATCCGTAGACACATGTTTTTGCGCCTTTGTGGGTGCAGCTGCTGTTTCGGGCGAGCCACTGTCTTCATTCAACGAATCAGTTTCGAATTTTTCAAGACTGGTTTCCATGACAGCATCCACTTCATGCGATTCAAGCGCTGGCTCGGGTTCTGGTTCTTGGAAGAATCTTGGTGGAACTGGAGATTTCGGCCTGCTTGGTAACTCTGTAACACCAAGACCACCTGAGGCCACACGTTGTGTAGGCTGAAGTTCGACTTCAACTGATTCTAATCGATCATAGGAGGGAACATCACCCTTGGGAAGAGCTTCATCTTCCGATCCCACAATTTCAAATGGTGACGTCGATTCTTGAGGCTCTTCTTCGGTTAAGACTTTGAGTAACGCTGCATCAACTAGCTCTTCGGATTTGACTTGGATAACACTTAATTCTTCTTCGATTGGAGATTTCCGCTGGGCCTCTTCAAGTTCTTCATAAGATAGTCCAGAAGTTGGGCGCAACTGTGTTTCTTCTATAGGCTCTTCTGACGTTGCCAGGATTTCTGGTTCATGTTTTGGGCTCTCTTCAATAACAGGATGTTCATGCTGTTCACCAGGATGTTCATGTCGTTCATCAAGATGTTCATGTCGTTCACCTTCATGCATTTCTAAGAGGTCTTCAGGTGTTGACACTCGCAATTCTTCTGGCGTAGCCTCTCTTGGAGACTCACGATGAGCTTCGGGCACGAATTTGGCTTGTGGAATCTCTTCTGACTCAATGATTTCATATTCTTTTTCTTCTTCGTGTATTGCTAATAGATCGTCAGGAGTTGGTGCATGTAGTTCTTGAAAAGGTGATTCCCTAGCAGCATGTTCATGTTCAACCATCGGTGTTGAAGGTTCATGTTCTTTTTCATGTTCGGGAGTCTCTTCTCTTCCATGCATTTCAAGCAAATCTTCTGGCACGTCAACTTGTAAGTCTTCGAACGACGTTTCCGAAGTTTCTCTCAAGACAATAGTTTTATCCGAGAGATGTTCCGAGATTGTCGGGCTCTTTTCTTCTTCGTGCGAAACTTGTCCTGTCTTTAGCTCGAGCTCTTCAAACTGGCGTTCATGTTGGCTAGGTACTTCTCCATGTTCAAATTCTTCACGCGCCGACAATCTCTCATCGATTTCTTGATAAGATCCACCTTCTTCCGATTTTCCAAGACTACTAACAGCCGATTTGACTCTTTCTCCAATAGCCATCGCACCGAGGACAACCGCACCAGCAACCATTTTGGGGACTGACATCGAGTCTTCTGGTTCTTCTGGATATTCCTCTTCCTCATAAGTTCTATGTACGGTTTCGGTTGGTTCTTGGTATACCGAACCAGCAGAAACCGTATATGGAACTTTTCCACTTTGATCTTCTTCACCAGATGGTATTGGCTCTTCTGGGTAATCGTATTCTTCCACAGGCGCTGTGGCAACACTCAACTTTGGATGTTCCTGTACTTCCTGTGGGATCTCTTCAGATTCAACCACATCATATTCTTCAAGTAGTTGTTGGTCAGGCGTTATTCTTTCTTCAACTTTCTCTACAACTTGTTCCGGAAAGCCTGGAGTGACGGCTTCTGTTATGCCACTTTCTTCATGTGGTTTTTCGTCCTCATAGCTAGGTTCACGCTTTTCTGAAAGTTCTGGTTCGAAATTTGGTTCAGGAATCGGTGCTGCTGGCAACTCTTCTGATTCAACCAAGTGATATTCTGTAAGTAATGGAGATTCTGACTCATAAGCCTGTTGTTGTTCGAAATCTTTCGGTTTTTGCTCCATGGTTGTTCTTGTTGGTTTTTCCTCTTCGAAAAATTCTTCACCCGGCTCGGATGTCGTTTCAATTTCATGACGAAGCTCCCCTGATTCAGGATGTTCGGGCGAGTATTCTTCTATTTCAACTCTTTCAATTTCTCCAATTGGCTCTCTTTCGACACTTTCTTGTCTAGAAACTCTTGCTTCATCAATTGTGGTTCGACTTGTTGTCAGATCTTCACTTTCTAGTGACTTTCTAGGAGCTTGCTCAAACTTGGGCTCTTCAAGAAATTCTTCACCTGGAACTTCTTCCGATTCCACTACTTCATATTCACTTACAACCAGTGTTTCTTTTTCTGGAGTCAATTGATCTTCAGGAGACTCTAGAGACTCTTTTTCATATCGGTTCTGTTCGGTTTCTGGAGATTCTTCATGTTGTCTTATAACAGCTTCCGGCGCTTCTCCTGAAAGTACTTCTTCAGATTCAATAATCTCTTCTCGAAGATAACTTTCTGGTGCCGTAATTTCTTCAAAAGATTCCTTGCTCGATGGTAGTTCAGTTTCAAATTTGGGTTCAACAAATTGGCTTTCTTTTGGCACTTCTTCCGACTCAACAAAGTAACCACTTTCTGTTTCTTCTATGCGAATATGTGAAATTTGCTCATGTGCTTGTGGTTCGAAACCATGTTTGACCTCTTCGGACTCAACATATTCTTCCGGCAAAATTTTCACTTTTCTATCTTCTTCTATCTGTTTTTCTCCTCCTTGCTCTTCGATAGGTATAGGCGTGACTGGATGTGCTACTTCAGGCTCGAAGATTGTTTCAATATATCTTTCTCCAGGGATCTCTTCCGATTCGACCATTTCTTCTTCTTCCACATATGATTTTTCCAGACTTTCTTCAATAATTTCCTTTTCTAGTCTATCTGATACTTCTTTAGGCGATAGTGGAAGAAATTCGTGTACATGGTGTTCTTCTTCAAGCTTAATAGGTTCTACATGGTATTCTTCTTCAACAAGCTTCGTAGGTTCTATATGGTGTTCTTCTGGAGCTCTCTTTTCATGCTCATAATCACTTTCTTCTGGAAATTCAGGCGATCCAGTAGGTCTATATTCCGTCACGAATGACTCTGTTTCATACTCGGTTGATTTTCCTATACCGCTTACGGCTTCTTTGACTTTTTCACCAATAGACATAGCACCAAGAACGATAGCTCCGGCGACCATTTTTGGCACAGACATACCGCTTTCTTCCTGGTATTCTTGTTCATAAGTTCCATCTGGTGTTTCATGAATTGAATCGGGTTCGAATTTTGGCTCATGTTGAATTGCCAGTGGGACACTTTCTGACTCGACCATTTGATACTGTCTTGAGGGAGATTCTGGGGTTGTTGGCTGTTTTTCGGAAACCTGTTCTTCCTCTTCCGATGGCAAATACGTTGCGACTGGAGATTCACATATGATAATCTCCTCTTCGTATTTTCCTCCTGTTGGAATGTCTTCAGTGACAAGGATTTCGACTTCATCTTTCTCCGGAGTCCTGTCTTCTGGTACAGTTTCGTGAATTGGCGATTCAATCTTTTGCTCTACATTTGGCTCAATGGTATAGGATTCGGATTCAACCAGTTGATACTCGAGAGTAGGGATTGTTCTTACTTCAGTTTCATGAACTGGTCTTTCCTCTTCTTCTCTCTTCTCTAGCTCATCTGTTTCAAGTCTTGATGATGGTATTTGACCAACATCTTCAACCGTTTCTGATTCCACCAATTCGTGTTCAATAACTTCTTGATCTTCTACGATGGATTCTTTTTCAGTGATAGACTCATCCAGTCTAGCATCACGGAGCGCTGATTCTTTTGCTTTGAATTCCTCGGTTTCTATAAATTGTTCGTTTTCATTGAAATCAGTGAATGGCATACCGGATGGGGTAGGCTGCTCTGTATCTACCTCTTCCGATTCTACAAATTCAGTTTGGAATTTTTCGGATTCTGGTGTTGCAGCTGGAACATGTTCTTCATGTGTGGCATGAGAGGCTTCTGGCTCAAATCTTGTTTCATGTTCAACGGGAGGAACTTCTTCCGATTCAACAAGTTCTGGTTCAAATGACTCTTGTTCGACCAGAGTCTCTTCATGTGTGGCATGAGAAGCAGCTTCTGGCTCAAATTTAATTTCATGTTCAACGGGAGGAACTTCTTCCGATTCAACAAGTTCTGGCTCAGATAATTCTTTTTCGATCAGGGTCTCTTCATGTGTGCCATGAGAAGCAGCTTCTGGCTCAAATTTGATTTCATATTCAGCAGAAGGAACTTCTTCCGATTCAACAAGTTCTGGTTCAAATGACTCTTTTTCGATCAGAGTCTCTTCATGCGTGGCATGAGAAGCAGCTTCTGGCTCAAATCTGATTTCATGTTCAGCAGAAGGAACTTCTTCCGATTCAACAAGTTCTGGTTCAAATGACTCTTGTTCGATCAGGGTCTCTTCATGTGTGACATGAGAAGCTTCTGGCTCAAATCTGATTTCATGTTCAGCAGAAGGAACTTCTTCAGATTCAACAAGTTCTGGCTCAAATGACTCTTTTTCGACCAGGGTCTCTTCATGTGTGACATGAGAAGCTTCTGGTTCAAATTTGATTTCATGTTCAACAGGAGGAACTTCTTCCGATTCAACAAGTTCTGGCTCAAATGATTCTTTTTCGATGAGGGTCTCTTCGTGTTCTTCATGCGTAACATGAGAAACTTCGGGCTCAAATCTGATTTCATGTTCAGCAGAAGGGACTTCTTCCGATTCAACAAGCTCTGGCTCAAATGACCCTTGTTTGATCAGGGTCTCTTCATGCGTAACATGAGAAGCTTCTGGCTCAAATTTGATTTCATGTTCAGCAGAAGGAACTTCTTCAGATTCAACAAGCTCTGGCTCAAATGACCCTTGTTCGATCAGGGTCTCTTCATGTTCTTCATGCGTAATATGAGAAGCTTCTGGCTCAAATTTGATTTCATGTTCAGCAGAAGGAACTTCTTCCGATTCCACAATTTCTGGTTCTTCTTGGTCGAATCTTGGTTCATGTGTTATAGCTTCGTGATCAATTCCTGGCTCATGTACTATACCTTCTTGATCGAATCTTGGTTCCTCGTGTAAGTGTTCAGATGGGATTTCTTCTGACTCAATAATTTGATATTCATTCCTCAGTACTTCAGCTTCATATGGCACTGCCTTATGGTCGTCAGAGAAAATTTCTTCTCTTTTTGGAGGAACCTCTTCAGCCTCCTCTTCTTCATAAGATAATATAGACTCTCTTTCACTTATTCTTTTGTCCCTTTCTTCCGGAAATTCGCCTTCTCCATCTTCCATTGGCACAGCTTCATATCCGTATGTGTCACCACGTTTGCCAATTCCACTCACGGCGGATTTGACTTTTTCACCAATAGCCATAGCACCAAGAACCATGGCACCGGCAACCATTTTTGGAACAGAAATGCCACTTTCTTCTCGAACATCTTCTCTATATTGGTATTCTTGGTCATAACCAGCAGGGTATGCCTCATATTCTTGTTGTTGTTCCTGTGGTTTTTGGGCTATTTCATACGAACTTTCTTCGTAGTGTTCAGGTTCACGTGAAATCTTGGAGTCAGGTATTTCATGAAACTCTTTTGATGAAGTTTTAATTGTAGTTTCAATTTGATGTTCAGTGGGCACTTCTTCTGATTCAACAACATGATATTCACATGTGACAACCGCAGGAGATTCAAGTTGAACTTGAACCACTTCTGGTTCTTCGGGGTGCTCTTTTTCGGCTTCAAATTTATGCTTTGGAGAAAGTCCGTAGCCCTCTGGTTCAGCAACTTTTTCTGATTCAACTAGTCCATGTTCTGTTTCTTCAGGCGCTAACCCCATTGGTTCCTCTTCGCCAAGCTTAAGTTCTACTAGAACTTCTTCAACCAATTTTTTGCTAATTCTTTCAGGCTCACTGGGATATTGTTCCACTTCTTCAATGGGTCTGCGTTCTTCTGCGGTTTCTGTTATACCATATGCTGGAGAACTTTCTTCGTATTGGCCTTCTGGCTCATGTTTGGCTTCTTCTGGCATATGAATGGGCACCTCTTCAGATTGTACAACTTCCGTTTCACTAGAATAATATGCTGTTTCTTCAATTGGCCTACTATCTACAGTATATGAGTCGGTTAGGACAAATTGGCCATCTGGCTCCATTTTGGATTCTGCTGGTATGTAACTAGGTACTTCTTCAGATTCTACGATTTCAGTTTCAGGTTTTCTTTCTTCTACAACTGTTTCGGATTCTTGCTCTACTTCTTCTTCTGCCGGATAAGTGACTATCTCTACAGATTCTTTCACGATCGCTGGCTCGGAAATTTCTTCAATTGAGTGTCGAATCTTTTCAGTAACATACTCTGCTTCAATCTTATCTCGCTCTTCTTCACTTGTAGTAGGTGATTCTGGAGCTAGCTCAGTGTGAAACTCTTGAGATGGTTTTTGTGCAATTTCTTCCTCCTCTTCAACTTCATGCGGCTCTTCAATAATTTCAACCTTTTCTTCTTCCACTGGAGCTTCTTCGAGACGCGATTCTTGAACTGGTTCTTGATCAATTTTTCCTTCAACATCCATTGCTGTGGGGATGCTATCGGATTCGACCATTTGGTATTTTTCTTCATGAAGCTCAAATTCTCTTTCTATTTGATCCTCCATTTCTCTTATTGGAGACCCTCTTGGAGTTATTGGTTTTTCTTCTTCCTTATATTCATATTGCCATTGTTCTTGAGGTGGTAGATCTTCAAGTACATTTCTTGTTTCATCAGAAGGTTGAACTGGATACTGGGGTTCTTCTTCAAGATGCTCTCTCGCTACTCTTTCTTCTTGTCCAATATAATGTTGGCCACCAATTATTTCAGGTTCTTCTTCATATCCAAGTGTTTCTCTTTCTCCTCTACCGAGACCACTAACAGCAGACTTCACTTTTTCACCAATAGCCATAGCTCCAAGAACCACAGCCCCAGCAACCATTTTTGGGACTGAAATGCCACTTTCATCGGGATACTCGTGTTCCAAAGTTTCATGTCGATATTCTTGTTCATAACTTGGAGGATGTGTCGCTTCTCGTTCTTCGAAAGCTCTTTCATGCTGCGGAATTTCAGGCTCACGTTGTTCTAATTCTTCTATCTGAGTCGGCAATGTTCTAATATAAGCTCTTTCTTCAGAAACTATTACACTTTTTTCTTCTTCTGGTTCTTCTATCGATATTTCATGTCTTGGCTGACTTTCTTCTGAATAAACCTCATAAGTTTCGTGTTGATATCTCTGTTCGTATCCGGCAGGATAAACATCAACGTTTGTAACAGGTTCTTCGGGCTCAAAATCTGTTCCAGTTGATATTTTTGTGGGTCCTTCTTCTTCTACACCACCAACTTTTTCTACTCCAAAAACGGTGACTTGATAAGGACTACCATGAATTGGCCTATTGTTGAAATCTACACTGACCAAGTGTTTTCCTGGTTGTGTTGGAAGGAACAAGATTTCCGTCAACCCATCCGATCTTCTATCAGTTGTGTGCCGAACCTTTTCTCCATTCGGACTTCTAACATCAATTTTGATTCCACCTTTGGACTCTTTCGGATCAAAAATTAAGGACACTGGTTGGTTTTCTTCCACTCCATAATCTAGCGCAGGCCCATATAAATATGGTTTGCCTTGTTCTTCCACTGTTATACTTGTTGGTGTGACTGGTACTTGAAGGCCGGATAGAAAAAGGTTCAATTCGTAGGTACCCAATTTGACTGGTAAGAAACTGAGATTGTAATCTTCTGGTGAAACTTTTACCAATTCAACTTTCACTGGCAATCCCTCAGGGTCGATTAGCTCGGCTGTTAGATCACCAGGGCCGGTAAAGATGGAAATGTTTGCAATCCGGCGAAGAATGAATGGTTTACCAGCATTCTTGATTGTAACTTTTTCTGGGTCTGGTTGAGGAATTTCGGACGGCGATTCGTGGGCTTCGATTAGCTGTGATTCTGTTAGGACATAGCTTTCTTCTTCCGGAGACTCTGGGGTTGGTTCATGTGGGAAGTTTTGAGCCATTTCACTTGGTTTTTGTTCAATTGGTGATTCTCGGGGTTCCGGAGATTCATGTTCAGGTTCCTCCACTCGTGGCAACTCTTGTATTGGTTCACTGGGGATTTCTTCTACTGGTGATACTTCAGGATACTCTTTTTCTTGAACAAGGTCTCTGTGATGTTCTTGTATGGGCTCACTAGGGATTTCTTCCACTGGTGATTCTTCAGGATACTCTTTTTCTTGAGCAAGCTCTCTGTGATACTCTTGTATTGGTTCACTAGGGTACTCATATTGCTCGCTCATAGAAATTTCTTCGGTATGTGACTCTTTTGGAAGCTGTTCTTCCTCTGGAATTCCTTGGATGGGTTCACTGGGTATCTCTTCGAGTGGCGATTCCTTAATTTCCTCTCTTCCAAATTTTTCTTCTACGGGAGAAAGTATTTCTTGAGATTCGGGCTCACTCGGATGTTCTTCTTTCAAGAATTCACTTCTGTGTTCCTCAACCAGAGATTCTGCGATAGCTGTAACGATATGTTCTTGTATTGGAGATTCTCGGAAAATTTCCGGAGATTCTTTTATTGGCTCTCTAGAAAGCTCTTCAAGTTCACTTGGATGTTCTTCATGTGAAGTTTGTATGGGAGCTTCTTCTACCCGTGCTTCATGTTTGTATTCATGCTCTTCCACTGGTGACTCTCTTACTCGAGAAACGTGTTCTTCCAATGGAGATTCTTGTTCAGGAAATCTTTCTTCATAACTTGTTCTCTCTTCAGCAGAAGGGCTCTCTTTTTTGGTTTCCTCATAGCCATATTCTTCTTCTTCTCCTTTGCCAATTCCACTAACAGCTGATTTGATCTTTTCGCCAATGCTCATAGCGCCAAGGACCACAGCTCCAGCAACCATTTTTGGAACTGAAATACCACCAGTTTCATCATGCTCTTCGGAATATTCTCTTTCATACTGGTGTTCTTGTTCATAACTTGTTGGAGAAGCTACGGCTTCATGTTTTTCAGTTGGAATTTCTTTCTCGATAACATGTTTTTCATCAGTTTCACTTTTGAATTGTGTTTCTGGATATTCTTCAACTTCACTTGGTAAGGTTCTAATATAAGTTCTTTCTTCAGAAACTATTACACTTGTTTGTTCTTCTGGCTCTTCGAAAGAGGCTGATATTTCATGACTAGGTGTTTTGACTATGGCTTCTGGGTGCTTTTCTTCTATTGCCTCGATATGTCTTTCTTCCGCATGCTCATGGTCATCCGGGTGTTCTGGGATTTTTTCTTCTGGATAAGCTTGTGTGGTAACGTCAAGTTGTGCTTCAGGATATTCTTCAACTTCACTCGGTAAGGTCCTAATATAAGTTCTTTCTTCAGAAATTATTACACTTCTTTGTTCTTCTGGTTCTTCGAAAGAAGCTGGTATTTCATGACTAGGTGTCCTGACTATGGCTTCTGGGTGCTTTTCTTCTATTGCCTCGATATGTCTTTCTTCCGCATGCTCATGGAGATCATCCGGGTGTTCTGGGATTTTTTCTTGTGTTGTAACGTCAAGTTGTGCTTCAGGATATTCTTCAACTTCACTCGGTAAGGTCCTAATATAAGCTCTTTCTTCAGAAATTATTACACTTCTTTGTTCTTCTGGCTCTTCGAAAGAGGCTGGTAGTTCATGACTAGGTGTCCTGACTATGGCTTCTGGATGTTTTTCTTCAATAGGTTCCATATGCCTTTCTTCTGCATGCTCGTGGCCTTTTTCTACTCCAAAAACGGTGACTTGATAAGGACTACCATGAATTGGCCTATTGTTGAAATCTACACTGACCAAGTGTTTTCCTGGTTGTGTTGGAAGGAACAAGATTTCCGTCAACCCATCCGATCTTCTATCAGTTGTGTGCCGAACCTTTTCTCCATTCGGACTTCTAACATCAATTTTGATTCCACCTTTGGACTCTTTCGGATCAAAAATTAAGGACACTGGTTGGTTTTCTTCCACTCCATAATCTAGCGCAGGCCCATATAAATATGGTTTGCCTTGTTCTTCCACTGTTATACTTGTTGGTGTGACTGGTACTTGAAGGCCGGATAGAAAAAGGTTCAATTCGTAGGTACCCAATTTGACTGGTAAGAAACTGAGATTGTAATCTTCTGGTGAAACTTTTACCAATTCAACTTTCACTGGCAATCCCTCAGGGTCGATTAGCTCGGCTGTTAGATCACCAGGGCCGGTAAAGATGGAAATGTTTGCAATCCGGCGAAGAATGAATGGTTTATCAGCATTCTTGATTGTAACTTTTTCTGGGTCTGGTTGAGGAATTTCGGACGGCGATTCAATAACTTCTTCAATTTCCCTAACAGGCGATCGTCGAATAGCTTCAGATTCTTGTGAAATTTCCTCTTCGATTTGATAAGTTGGCTCTTGCTCGAACCTGTCAGCATATCGTTCTTCTCGTTGAGGAACTTCATCAGCTTTAAACAAGTGAGTTTCTGTAGGCTGCATCTCTTCTATATATGGCTTAGCTTCTACATGTGCTTGTACTTCTGACGGTATTATCTCGTGCTCGAAACTTTCTTCAACATACGTTTCTTCCACTGGTTCTGGCGAAATAGCATGTTCTTCTGGTTGGGTATAATGAACTTCGTGTATAACCGTTTCTATAGTTTCTCTAGTCGGTTCAGGCATAGTTTCGTGAAAGACTTCTCGGGTTTCTCGAACTGTGGACCTTTCTGGCGCAACTGGCCTTTCTTCTTCAGCATATCGTCTTTCGATAGTTGTCTCAGTGATAGTAGTCTCAGTTATAGGAGCTTTAGGGTGCGTGATTTCTTCGGATGTTATTTCATGTACAGGTTGAGGCGGTTTTTCATGTTTCAACTTTTCGTTTATGGCTTCAAAGATTGCAATTCGATCACGGACGGAGCCAGTCGATGCAATGGAAACTGTTTCGACGTCATCTAGATTTTTTAAAGTTTTTTGAAACAATTTTCTTTTTTTTGGACAGCTTTTTAAATAGCATCAAAGGTAGAATAAACTCAAAATGACATAAATAGATAGATAAGCATTGTCCAAGCCTACGCTTAAGCCTAAGCCTAAAAAAATACATCTAATTTCGGCATTTTTCGCTCATTTTTGATGAAATTTTTTTCAGTAGTGGGTAAGAGTGTATGCTGAATACGATTCAATCGGTCTCTTTGAGCGAAACTCATGTTTTCGTGTCAATATACAGATTGGTGTTTTTCAATATTGCAAATTTAATTTTAAAATGTCCGATATTTGGTTATAGAAGACGATTTTTGACGAAATTTTCGATCCTACTATGATTTTTCTAGTCGGGGAATCGATTGCGCGCATTTTCGAGGCATGAAAAAAATTTTTCTCGAATTTTCAAAAAGTTTTTTCTAACCCTGATTCAGTTTCATCAAAAAAAAAATTCGAGAGTTTTCAAAAAGTTCTCCGAATTGGCGTCAGTGGGGGGCATGGGGAACACGAATTCGATTAAACAGGTTAATTTTTTTGAAAATCCTGTCTCTACTATTCATATAATTCATTTTTTATCTACCTTTTTGGCACTAGGATTAATGATAATTTGTTACAAAACTGCTTTAGCTACTTCTGGTGTCATTTTGAGCTTATTCCACTTACTTTTATGCCAAATTAAGCTCCGTTTCATTACGAGATTCCAAAAAGCATGGCGCGATGGCCTAAAGGCTAGGATGCTGGCCATTTGTGTTATTCGCGCAGGTTCGATCACACCCGAGTTGAAATTTTTCCGGTGCTGTATTTCACTGATTCAACCCCACTCGGAGTCATACATGGGCAGACCCCAGGTGAGCCCAAGGTTTCCGTCCTGGGTATTAGGTCATGCCGTCATGGATTTTGGAATCTCACCATGAAACAGAGTTGAGAAGGCTGCCAATTAGATTTTAATCATATTGGACCGTATGTACTACTGGGCAGTATCACTTTTCGTATAATTGTTTTCGTACGGTACTTTTCGTACAATTATTTTTCGTACGGACTTTTCGTACAGGTACTTTTCGTACAAATTCAAGGAAGAAGGGGCAAAAGTCCTCGCGTAAGGGGGTATATCCTCGCATAAATTGCTCCTTAGGCGAGGACTTTTCGGCCCCTTGACGAGTAATTTTGCCCCCCCCCTTTTGTATTTGTACGAAAAGTACCTGTACGAAAAGTTCGTACGAAAAATAATTGTACGAAAAGTACCGTACAAAAAGTACTTGTGCGAAAAGTTCGTACGAAAAGTACTTGTACGAAAAGTCCGTCGAAAAGTACCGTACGAAAACAATTGTACGAAAAGTAATACTGCCAAATAATGTCTTCTATGATACGATATTGCATTTCATGTCTTCATGATACGATAATCCTTAAAGAAAATATTACACGC
>JAQGCP010000680.1:0-15310 GCA_034699885.1 Acrobeloides thornei | reverse complement strand
TTCTTTTTCATGAGATCTGGCATCTTATAACTTTGTGCTACAGAACCGAACGAGACTAAAATAACGCCTTTTTTGGATGAGTTCATGATTCCTTCGTATTTCTATAAAAAAAGATAAACGTTTGAAAAAAAGCAGTGTCTTAAACGATAGTAGGGAAAGGATCGATTAAGTCTGGTACTTTTTCGACGTCGTTCAAAGATGATATTTTTATGATTTTTTATCCAACAAAATCTTACGGGAGATTATTTTTTTCGTTACTTTGACCTTTGTGGAGAAGGAGGTACATACCCGAGGTGCCACCCCCTTCCCTATGCCATTGATCTCACCGTTTCTAAAGGTTTTGGTTGAGCTTGACCAAGGCCTCCTATATAAACAAATTTATGAGAAGTCGGCTGAGGATAATCCAGATGTTCATCCGCATTAATAAAAACTAGACTGCTCTCAGCTACCATGTTCTAAACAAAAGTTCTGACATTCGTTTCCTAAATATACCTACCGCGATATTAAAATTATCTCCTAACAAAGGTTTTGCAACTTCTTCCAATGGACCCATAAAATTGTTAAAAAACCAATAGTTCGCAAAAACTATTCCAAATAAATTCTTGCCTCTTTCGATATAACTGAATGGTGGAGAACCCGAAAATGATCCTAAATATCAATTTTCAGATTTTTATTTTAAAAAATGATTACCTGGGAGAAAACTAGGAGTTGAAGGGATTCCAAATTTACTAGACATAATACTATTAAAATTAGTGCTGGCATAAACACTAATATAATTATCTATGCCTAAACGAGCGATGACGGCATAGAAACATGGATCAAACGGCTCGCCAATTGCCATTGTAAACTTTTCGGATTTTAGCTTGTTCATAAGAATATCATCATTTAGTTGAGCTAAAAATTTTTATATACAAAATATGGGCAAAATCGAGTTCCGCTCGAGTATGGTTGACCCCCTCCCCTTACCATGAACCTGTGGTTATTTACCACAAAGTGGTGGCATAAGAAATTATCAACGGTTCATGGTCATTTTACCATGGTAAGCTACCGTAATCTAATGGTAAAATTTGAATGATATCATAAATCATGAACCGGTGGTTGTTTTACCATGAGTTCATGGTAGAATTTCTACAGTGACTCTTAGCATGATAAAATGACTGACCATGAACTTTCTTATGAAAACTCGATTTTCGACCCCTGATGGCTGGATCGTCCTTCCGGATCTTAGAAGTCGAAAATCGAATTTTTTTTCTGTCCACCCCCTTGTGAGTCTAAGAAGTCTACATCAGAGCCTAAGTCTGAACCTAAGCCTGAGTCTAAACCTGACTCTAAACCTAAGTTTAGCCCATGAATAAGCCTAAAAATTTTTTCGAAATTTCCGTGTACCAGATCTATTCCCAGGTACTCAATAAAAAAGCTGAAAACAGCTTACTTTTACAACTCATCGCGAAAGTAGTTGTTATGAGACCAATCATCTAAATTATAAATTTTTTGTATAATTGTTAAAATAATTTTTTCGTACTTTTGACCTTTTGCTAAAACTTTCATTTTCCAAAGACCATACGTCCTCTTGCATGTCATTCATTGAGAAATTCATTTGAAAACTCCGAGGTCGTTCAATGACCCGTGCATGTTTTGTTCCCGAAGTCGTAATATTTTCGTCGACAACTGGTTGGTAAAGAACCTAGAATTTTACATGTTTTCCGTGATTTTTCATTGTCCATAATCAAATTTTGGGTATCTGATGAGAGGAGGTAGTAGGTGATATAGGCGTAGCTAGGTTCGGATTTTGGGGTTTCATTAGGCTTCGAGGGTCCTTTTTGGAATATTTAACGACTTTTTCCCAAATTTTCATAAGAAGCCCTTACTTTTTTCGTCCTTCGACCGATTTCGGGGGGAGGGGGCATGGACTCTACGCACCCCTCTGACGACGCTTATAGTAAACTCTAGGACCACCTCTAGAGTAAGAAAATGTTTTAAAAATGTTGAAGTTCGACTTAATTCAAAACGAGATGGTCATGTTCAAAGACCGAAAAGTGTCAAGGATCCATGGGTCTAAGACACAGGGGCTCGGGATCAATGTTCTTTAGACAGTGACGTAGCCAGGATTTTGAGCATTTTTCAATTTTGTCATTTTAAGTCGGAAAAATCTGAAAAATTTGATTTCCTTGTAGTACACTATGGTTTGACTTTTTTTGCAAAATTAAATAATTTCAACTTATTTTCAACTAATTTCAATAAATTTCAACCTATTTTTTAGGGCCATTTTATGTCTTTTCGAGTGAGTGAATGTCCCCATCTGATTTTTGCAACAAAAAAATTTGCATTCATTTCAAATTTGGTGTTTGAACTACTCAAAATAAAACCGAAAAAATATAGGGGTCGAGTCGAAATTTTTTGATTTTGCAAAAAATAAAGACAAACTTTAGGTGTTCTAATAGAAAATCAAGTTTTCAGATTTGTTCAACTTAAAATAACAAAAATAAAAAAATTGCTCAAAATGCTGGCTACTTCATTTCTTTAGGTCGTGTACTAAGGGCCGACGCTAATTCATCAAAAAATTTTGAGTTCACTAATTTATCACTAATAGCATCGCATTTTTTCTTACTCAAAAGACCTTAAAATCGTATTTTTCATCTAAAAAAACCTATAGGAGGTCAAAGAAAGTAAATTTGGAAAATTTTCGAAAAATCGTCAAAAATTCTGTCAAAAATGAGGGGTTTTTCAAACTTAAAATCGCCATAAAAATCGTAGGATATGTTTCAGAAGGAGATAATGCATGCGTTTGTAGATTCAATGTTGCGCTCTGCCGCGGTCACTAATAGGCGTTCTGCCGACAGAATACCTATTAGTGATGCGGCAGAACGGAATTAGTGATGCTATTAGTGAACTAAATTCTGTTCTGACAGCGGTAGAACAAATTAGTTGAGGCCCTAAGGGTTCTTTAGGTAAGGAACCTAGAAGACACTGGATTCCTGACTCATCGAGCCATGGTTCCACTAAATCCTGGACCCATGTGCCCGTGACACTTTTTGTCTTTGATCATGCCCAAGATACTTGGACATGGGGTAGGTCAGGGTAGGTTTTGACCTACCCTGGGATTTCATTTTGTGTTCGTCTTGATAGGAGGGGACTTCGTAAGCTTGAAAAAAAAAACATTAAAAATCATTTTAAAAAATCAGTTCGCAGTCTTTTTTTGTTCGACAAGCCTTCAGGCTATGAACTGATTTGTTTAGTTTTCTTTCAAGCTTATAACCCCCCTCTTTGAGAGAGAGTGGGGTTCGTAAATATGAGAAAAAAAACAAAAAAATCATTAAAAAATAAGTTCACAGCCTGAAGGCTTGTCGAACAAAAAAATGTCGCCAAAAAATTTGATTCCATCAAAATGGGAGGGGGGATTTTCGTAGAAATTTTTAAAATGTACCTACCCCATGCCCAAGTATGATGTGTCTCAAAATTTTTTATAAATAATTTGCACTAAGTCACTTAGATTTTTAAAAATAAACATACGATTTCATGACCGTCTTTAGCCAGGATATCCGCGATTTTTCCAATAAACGTCACATGACTTTTACCAAATTTTGGACTATAAAACAAAATTTTGTGTCCATAAATTACACTAATTACAGACAAAAATACTAGAAAAATATTAAGACAATGCATTTTTTAACTTGTATGATCAAAATATGTTCCAAATTCCTTTTTTTATTGATTTTATAAGAACTCTTATCAAATAGATCACACTCGACTCTGGACAGACACATTTTTCTTCTCTACTAATGTTCCAAAACTCACATAATTTAGACAGAAACTAAACACAAATTATTTATTTTTTGCGATAAATTTGTGTTAGAGTTACGTGACTTGTTTGTAAAATTTCGTAATTAGGTTTAAAAATCTAGTGTGTAAAAATTTCTTGCTCGGCGGTCGGACCCAAAGTTGGTGAACAAAAAAAGGTTAATTTTTTACTTATCATTCATTTTCTCAATTTTTGTTTTTAATTTGAAAATTATTGAAAATGTTTGATTTTTAAGATAACAATGCTTTAAAGATAGCTATTTTTGCTTTAAAATGACGTTTTTCGAGACTAATTTTTCGCTGACCCCCTCGCCCGCCTTTTTTTTGCTTAGTGGAACCGAAATCTGGGCCTAGCTACGACTATGGACCAGTGTTGTAACCGTGTTTGGAGCTAATTTTTGATTCTTTTAATCATATCTCTATAAATATATTGCCTAATCCAGTGATCAATAGCTCATTTTAAAGATTAAATGCAGAGCTACAAAATGTAAAAGAATTATCGAAAAATCGTTAAAATTGGATTTTTTAGAGAATTTTGAAGATGGTCAAGATTGCCGATTGAAGCGTGCTCAATTTTTTTTGTTATGGAGTAATGTCCACAAAATCGATCATATCTCGATGAATTTCCAAACAACGCATGAAGCGTGTACGAACCGTGCTTTGGGTCATAAAAAATTCAATTTTAAGGCTTTTCAAAAAAATTTTACATTTTGTAGCTCTGCATTTGCTCTTTAAAATGAGCTATTGATGACTGGATTAGGCAATATATTTATTGAGAGATGATTAAAAGAATCAAAAATTAGCTCCAAAATACGGTTACAACACTGCTATGGATGCATTTTAGTCAAATTTTAAACTATAAAATTACCAAATACAAAATCATTCTCTTGTTGACTATGAATAGATACCAGATGAGCTTCAAAAGTTTTACAATAATTTTCCATGATTACGACGTTTGATTGAGCTATCGGGCGATGAAAACGGATTTAAACTCGATGTTTGGCGCGTTTTTGAAATGTGGGAGCAATCAAAAAACAACCTGTAGAAACTTTTTTGCTCATGATTACCAGCATAATTTTTCACTTGAAAAATAATATAAATTAAAGTACATTGTCGATAAGAGAAAGAAATTCTAGACATTGCAATTCTAAAATTGTCTTCATTTAGAAATATATTTTGTTCGTTATTCTTTACTGATATGCTATTCTACAGGGTGTTCAAGCACAATAGAGCATCAAGGATCTCTCTTTTCTAAATCATGGATCTCTCTTTTCTTTCGAAAACTAAAAAGCTAATTTGCCTAATTTTTTGTATGCTATCGTTTTTCGACCCGCTTTTTCGGCAATAGGAACGAATGCACCGCACACTTTTTTGAGGAACGAGCGCACAGTTTTTTGTTTTTGAAATAATTCAAAATTGACGTGGCGAATTCCGATGATTTTGGTGTCATTTTAAAGCTGGCAATCGTAGCAATCCAATGACGCCAAGATCATGGCATATCTCTTTATGGTTGCTGAGATATTTGATAAAATGTGAAAAATGTCGATTTCCGGACAAAAATTCTTGACATTTTCCACATTTTATCAAATATCTCAGCAACCATAAAGAGATATGCCATAATCTTGGCGTCGTTGGATTGCTACGATTGCCAGCTTTAAAATGACACCAAAAGCATCGGAATTCGCCACGTCAATTTTGAATTATTTTAAAAACAAAAAACTGTGCGCTCGATCCTCAAAAAAGTGTGCGGTGCATTCGTTCCTATTGCCCAAACCAATAGTCGTCAAATTTCAACCCACACATGGCCAAACAAACAATCTCTGTCATAAGGGGGCTCTTTTCCAATCGGCTGTCTAGAGGTTTTTCTAGGCGGGGAATCGATTGCGCGCCTTTTCAAATCATTAAAAAATTTCGCTGAGACTTATTTAAGCGATTTTCATCATGAAACCTCTTTAGCGAGTATACCTCCATGTAGGGGTATGAAATTCAATTAAATGTGTCAGGGAAATTTTTTAATGATTTGAAAATGCGCGCAATCGATTCCCCGGCCTAGAAAAACCTCTAGACAGCCGGTTTTCCGGCGAAAATCCGAATTTTAGTTAATTTCGCTTCAATAGACCTACTCCGTTCCCTGAATCAGGGTCAAGCAAGCATTTTCACGCTTCGGGAATGCGCGCAATTCCCGCATAAAATTACCCCTATATGGGTTATTTTAGGAAAAAATTTCCGGTCAAAATTCTTGTGAAAAATCTGAAAAATTATGGACAACTCAATATTTTATTTTACCTCATCCAGTAATTGAAGTGTACCATCGGAACCGGACATGGTTCCGATTGTATAACTAGTATATACAGTAGATATAAATATAAAATTTAGCAAATAAATATATCACAGCTTAAAACATGACGAAATTACTAAAAATCTTTTAAAACAATGTACAGGGTGGGCCAAAAAAGTGGCTTTTCGCGATTTTTGGAACCCAGATCGTATAGATTTTCGGCACTTATGCACTATTCCCCTTCTAGGGGGGATTCTGCATATGTTCTACGAAGTTGTTCGTCGTGGTCTCAGATTCTATTTTGTAGAACATCACTTTTTGTGAAAAAAATTTCTATTATGCTGCGTTCAAGCATCCCCCTGTGATTTTGGAGTAAAAATTTTTTTTCTTCAAAACCGCTAAAAATTGTGGAAATACCAATTTTCACCTCAGTAACACGAATATGAAGGTTATAAATGCTAAAAAGGCCAGAATTCGGCAATCACAGATTTTGTGAAAAAGAAACACATGTGAATTATCGAAACACGTAGATCAAAGGAAATGAACCGGTTGAATTCACTAATAGGTCATATTTAATTCATTATTTTTGCGGGAATTTAAAAAGGTCCTGGATGAAGAGTAAATTTTTCGCTACCAAAAGTTCAACTTTTCAATCCACACATATAGCGCTCTAAATTTTCACAATAATTTTTTTTATGTCGGAACGATTGGTTTTTTTGCTAAAAACATATCGTTTTAGCCTCTAATCTTTCTATTAAAAAAGGTTCCGACCATACATATATAGGGGGACGGTCCTCCCCCATCACTCAACCACGAGAAAGTTTTAAAATTTGAGAAAAAATCATAAAGAGGACCAAGGTACCGTTGACCCTTTTACTTTCAAATTGCGTTAGTTCTCATGGACTCAGCTATTTTTAACTTTTATAAATTTTACCCTTTTTAGCTTAAAAATGTCTGCAGCAAAATTTTCGCCAGAAGAAGTCGATCGCATTGGTTCGATTCTTAATGACAGCAGGTAATCTTTTATACGGAAAAACAACGCATTTTATAGTCAATCTTTGGCCGAACGCTTTCGCTCGTTGTTTATCTTGAGGAATTTAAAAGATGATCGTTCCGTATATTGGATTGGGAAAGCTCTGTCCGATCCATCGGCTTTATTGAAGCATGAATTGGCTTATTGCCTTGGGCAGATGCGAAATCCAACTGCTATTCCAGTTTTGATTCAAACCCTAGAAGATGTTTCACAAGGTTTGTATTAGAGTTAGGAAACCGATAGAAAATGATTGGTTTCGGTTTTTCTCGAACGGTTTTGGTTTCGATTTTTTTGGTGTTTTAAAACATGCGGTTTCGGTTTTTTACACCAAATTTTTTATAAAAATGGTCGATTTGTTCAAAATTTGAATATTATGTTTAAAAAATTTTTTTGTTTTTTAAAGAAATTTGTCGGAAAAATATGAAAATTCTCGAATTTTCATACAAATGGGAAGAAAATTTTCTTTCTTTTTTTCATCTTCGGTTTTTTGTCGATCGGTTCCGTTTTCAACTTCCCAATTATAGTTTGTATCTTTGATATCTGCTTTGTTATTAGTCTATAGGAAAAAAATAAAACCGATCAATGATTTGTGGACCTTTTTAGAGCCTATGGTGCGCCATGAAGCGGGTGAAGCTCTTGGTGCAATTGGTGATCCATCTGTGTGTGAAATATTAGAAAAATATTGCAATGATTCTATGGCCGAAGTTGCCGAAACATGTCAGCTTGCTTTACGAAGGATCCAATGGCTTCAAAATAATGAAGAAAATGCTAATACATTAGTTTCCGGTTCTTATGATTCAGTGGGTAAGCACCAATAGGATATAGGTATATAGAGCGAAAATGAACTAAATTCGATTTTATTGCTAGAAAACCGGCTATTTAGGGGATTTTCTAGGCGGCTCACCAAAAAAATCCAAATTTATAGAAAAAACAAAACAAGTCAAGAAAAAAAACAATATCGTTGTTACAAGAAAACTTTGAATTATTGAAATAATAATACAAAGATTCCTCAGAAAATTTGGCTAGTTGACGATTTTTGATGAAAACACTCAAAATTTTCAATTTATTGAGTTCAGGCAAAACTTTGAGACCAAAAATCTAAGTGTTCTTGGCGTTTTTATCAAAAATCGTTAACTAGCCCCTCTACTCAAATTTTCTGAAGAATCTTTTACGCGTAAAAAATTCTATTTTTCATAAAATCGACTTTTTCGTAAAGCCGATTTTTTTACTTTTTGACCCTATTGCCAAGGAGTGAGATCAAAAATTTTTCTCAACTAAAAATTGTCTTCATACTTATATATAGCTAAAAAATTTTTTAAATGGGCCCACTAAACCGAAATAGTACCTAATCGAATACGCATATTTCATTTTTAAAATCTTCAAACTGCAGATCTTGAAAATCCTGTATACGACCCTGATTTAGATCCAACACCGGCAACCTCTTCGAGCAACATTGAAGAATTATCAAAAACTTTGGTTGATGCTACCAAGCCTCTTTGGGATCGTTATCGAGCCATGTTTACTTTACGAAATATTAATACTGACGAATCTATAAAGGCTTTAGCTCAGGGGTTGTATTGTGAAGACAGTGCCTTGTTCCGACATGAAGTTGCTTATGTATTGGGCCAAATACAATCGCCGTTGGTGGTCAAAGAGCTTACGGATCGTTTGCGAAAGACCGACGAAAATTGTATGGTCAGACATGGTTAGTTTCACTGAAAACTTTGTTTCAGCTTGCATTTTTAGAGTGTGCTGAAGCTTTGGGTGCTATTGCTTCACCGGAATGCCAGAAAATTTTAGAAGAATATGTTAAAGATTCTGAGGTATATGTTAAAGGGGAGGGACTATTGAGGCGAGTTATCGCAAAAAAATTTTTGACAAACGTAAAAAATGTTTGAAACGATGAAAAAAATACTGTTTTCGAGGAAAAATTGAAAAAAATTTTTTGGCTATTTTTAGATGTTTTTTAGCCTTTTTACAGCAAGTTTCAATCAATAAAAATCGTAAAAAAAACCCCAAAAATGGCTAAAAACAGGCCAAAAAAGTTTGTATATTTTTGATCAATCAGACTCATTCTGAGTCCTGCCTATGCCCTGGTGATTTGCCTTCGATTAACTGAGCTTGACATATAACTTGTATAAATTTTAGAGAGTTGTACGAGAAAGTTGTGAAGTGGCTTTGGACATGTTAAGCTATGAAAACAGCGATGAATTTCAGTATGCTGCAATCAAATCTTAATGTTTTTTGTTATTTGTTTGTTGATTTTACTATTTATACAAAAATTTATTGTTGACTTTAATTGTTTAAATAAATTTTTATTATTTTTCAATTTTTATTCTTAAAATGAGTTTAAATCCTTAGATTTACTTTTTTTCGGAAAGATTTATGTTACAGGGTGTTCCAAGAAAAACCGCCATTTGAGCATTTTTTGGCGAAAATTTTTCAAAAAATACTTTTTCCTCAAAATGACTCTTTAGGGGTAATTTTATGCGAGAAATATATTGCAAGCACTCCCGAAGCGTGAAAACGCTTTCTTAAACCTGTTTCATGAAAAATACTGGTTTTTCGAGTAATTTATACATCTTTTTTCAGTAAAAATCAGTATTTTCCATGAAACAGGTTTAAGAAAGCGTTTTTCCGCTTTAGGAGCGCTTGCAATCGATCTCTCACATAAAATTACCCCTAAAGAGTCATCTTGGAGAAAAAATTTTCGCCAAAAAAACTAAAATTGGAACACTCTGTAACTTGTTTTTAGCACTTGTTATGCGGACTCATTTGATCAAACCGACTATTTTCTTAGCTGGTTGGTTTTTCTTGAAAATTAAGATTAGAGTTTCATTTTAGTTCGAAATTATGAATCGACGTCTAGCTCATTTATCATCAAACGATTTATCACTAGAACTTCTACCGATGATCCGGTACGCTATGAAAGTTTAAAACGGTCTTATGTTTTTGTTTAGAGACGGTTGATTCCTTCTGACATAGGAAAGATGTACGTTGTGCCAAAAGCGACGTTGTATGGGCTACAATTACATAAGATTTTTCCACAAACTTTCAAACAACAATTGGAAATGTTTGAAGAATGTGTATGGCTGTGTCGCCAGCCCACTCTTGAGATTATGAATTGTTTAAAGGCAGGTTTTATATTTAGCAATATGTCGCAATACAGGATGTTCCAAAAAAACCGCCATTTGGTCATTTTTTGGCGAAAATTTTTTCAAAAAACCGAAGGCGTACAAGAAGAACTGGTCATGAATTGGAGCTCATCAGACCAGCCTCCACACTAGAAGTCGTCACAAGCAGCTCCTTCAATTCCACAAAGAAGATCTGGAACAATCTGCCAACTGACGTTGCCACGATCCGATTCAAGAATGCCGTAAAAGGCCATGCTGTTTACACAGAAAAAAATTTTTCATCAAAAATGACCAAGTTGCGGTTTTTTTGAACACCCTGTAGTTTTAGAGGTTTTAAAAAATCTTTGCTTTTTTCAGGCTGTAAACACAACCATTCCTTCGATACGAATGGTAGTGTGGGGAAAGCATGGGACTGGAAAATCTATTTCTTTTTATCAAGGTGTACAATATGCATGGCACTCGAAATTTGTGTTGTTAACTGTTCGAAATGGTTAGATTAAAATTTTTTGTTGTAATTCAATAATATTTAGCAATGGATCTTGCTCGAACCGTCAAAGATATCCAAATGTCGGTTTATAAAGAAGGTCGTATCGATACCCCATATCATGCACAGAATTTGTTGACGTTGTTTAAGCATCAAAACCAACTACTCTGGGATGAGCTCTCGGTAGTTTTTTTGGCTTAATTAAACGTTCCCCGCATGTTTTTATCCCTAGAGGGGTCATTTCTAGAAAAGATGCTAGTTGGTTTTATAAAATTTAAGTTTAGAAATTGACAACCGAACGAACATACGTTTGGACAAAGCTTGAAAAAACTACAGAAGGTGCTCCTTTAACTGAACTTGTTGAATTAGTAAGTAATACCGATAAAAACGAATAAACTATTATTTAAAAAGGGCTTGGAGAAAACGACGTTAGCTACCGATTGCCTGGGTGCGTTGTGCCGTGAACTGCGTAGACATAGTACTAAGGGTGATATAAAACTTTTATTGGCTGTTGATATGGCGAACTCTTTGTATGGCATTACGAAAATTAACAAAATCACTGGTAGAAGGGTAGGTTTTCATCTACATTTTTCAAAAATAAGGACAGTGGTCTCAATAATTTTCCGATTTAGACCACGTTCAATCACGGGATATAAGAGCGAATTAGTAGATTCAAATATCCTTCTTTTAGGCACCACCCGATGAAATTTCTGTGATCCATTTCATTCGAAAATTTTTCACCACCGAGTGGTACAATGGCGCTTGTTTGTTGGTGGCTGATAAAAGAGAGCGTTCACATTTCGCCGACAAGTTTACTATTCCATTGGACACACCTCATGAATTGTTTGGTGAAAAGGTTGTTGTCATGGATCTTGTTTTTGTATGAATACACGATTCTTTTAGGGTATTGCGGACTTGGACCCATTTATTCCCATTGAGACGAAGAATTATACGGAAGATGAGTTTGAGCAAATCTATGAATATTATAAGGAAAAACATTGGCTGGCAAATCCTAAAGGTAGAATTAGTTTTCAAGTGGACTCGGAATGAAAAAAATGAAAGCTAGAAAAAATGTCAAAAAATCAGATTTTCGATCCAAAAATCAGACATAGGCAATTTCTGCTGGCCAAAATCAGAACATTTCTGATAAATCAGACTCATTACGAGCCCTGTTTTTAAGCCTTTTTTTGATTGACATTTTTAGCTTTAACAGAAGAAGGGAAAATGCAATTGAAATATCTTAGTGTCTTTAATCCGTATGAATTTGAAAGGCTTTGTTCGTTCAATTAGTTTATATTGTTATATTATAAGTTTTGCTTTAATAAACTTTGTACTACAGGGTGAGCCAAAAAAACCGTACTTTTGTGTTTTTTGGTGAAATTTTTTTTCAAAAATCACCTGTAAGGAGTATTTTCATGCGAGAAAGCGTGCAATCGATTTCTTGCATGAAAATACCCCTTATAGATGATTGTTGAAAAAAAATTTTGAAAAATTTTCACCAAAAAACGCAAAAGTATGGATTTTTTGGCTGTAATTTCGGTGACCGATCTACGGCAATACTATATTTTTCAGACTCTAGGACTTTTACAACAAGGTCGATTTTCTCTACTTTCCTGTGGCCATAAAATAATTTCTTCATGATCGAATTCCCCTTGCTACAAGTCTCGGAATGTGAAATTTGGATTCCCCGCATAAAATCCCCTAGAGAGGTCAATTCCAGATGATGAAAAAAAATTTTTCGAAAAATTTCGGAGATCTTCCTGTAATCAAAAGGGTTTCAAAAACTGATACTTTTTTGAAGAAAATTTTATGGAAAATATCCTCTCTAGGGGTAATTTTCTAAGAGGAACACGTTGGTAATGTTATTATGCCAACGTGTTCTTTTGCCAACCGAAAAAGTTACTACTCTTCTCACTCTCATGCACATACAACGTATGTGCATGAGAGTGATGGAGCAGGAGGAGAGTTGTACCAGTTGTAGAACCAGATCTTTGTAGAAAATGGACAACCAACTGTGATTGTGATTTGGTTCAGCCATGCCTTTTGAGCCGCACCTGTCTCAATCATCATCCATGTTTTGTGAGAACAAAGTATATACTAAAATCATTGATAAGCAATCCCAGATTTGCCTCCTACATATTTATAACACCAAAGAATATAAATCTTCCTTTTTATCAGATCACTTGGTTAATCTCATTTTATTTCTAGAAATCATGTCTCCGGTTTTTGACTCCTACATATTTATAACATCAAAGAAATATAAAGCTTCCTTTTTATCAGAGCAATTGTTCAATCTCATTTAATTTCTAGAAATCATGTCTCCGGTTCTCTTTTCTCTTCTCCTTTTATTTTTCTCACATAAAATTTATGGAGGCTGCCCCGAAGGTGCCATAGAAGGCAACAATCCTAACGACTGCTACTATTTTTTTGCGGAACAACTCAATTGGACTGCGGCGGAAAGAAGTTGCCAAAGAATTCAAGGACATCTGACTTCGATCACGAATACTTTTCAAAATTATTTCTTGTTAAGCGAAATTCAAGAAGTATGGTCGAATCTCTTTTACTCGGCTTGGACTGGTGGAAATACCCAACCGGACGCCTGGTCGTGGAGTGATGGAACTCCACTTGTTTATCAAAACTGGGCAATCGGTAAGTGGTAGAGTAGTTTCGAAACGCCATTTTAGGACAACCCAGCGGCTATCAAGGTCTGTGCGCAGAAATAAATGCAGCAGACGGAAAATGGTATAGTCTTGATTGTGAAACGATCCTTCCATATATTTGCAAGGTGAATACAACTTATGTTACATATCGGCCGACTACAACAATTCCCACAAGTAATTTTTTATGCATTTCAAAATGTGTTGTGTGTCATACATGGGCAGCACCCCAGGTGGAATTTTCAAAAAAATCCACAACACTCATTTGGTCCCCCTCCCGATGGGATCGAAAAGTTAGCGACCAAAAAAAAGATGGACAAATTTAAACTATGTTCTTTTTTCCAAAATATAAATATGCTGCTCCAAGCAACCTACTTTTCGATTATTAATCCTCAATTTGTCGGCCTTCCGACCCACATTCTACTTCCCCCCCCCCCAGGTGAAAAATCTGGGGTCTGTCCATCTATGCTGTGTGTTATGGCACAACACAGTACGATACGGTCTGGGTGTATGTGTTAAGTATACAAGTCACAAAATCTAAAAATTTAGCTCGTAAAACAACTACCCACGCTCCAGAATGTCCAAGCGACTATACATACTTTAATCAAACAAACAGCTGTTATAAAGTAGGCCTGATAAGTGCTGATTTTTATTTCATCTTTATTTTGTAGTTCTACAGTCTTCAAAGTTTTACTTTCAACCGTTCTGAAGCACTTTGTGTCAGCGATGGTGGCCATCTAGCTTCTATACATAGCGAAGCGGAAAATGACTTTATAGGGAGTAAGTAGTACAGAGTTCTTAAAGGTACTGTGCACGCAAGAACAAGTTGGAGGCGGATTTTTCGTTTCAAAAAATCGAAAAAGTTCGAAAAAATTGTAAAAAAATCGAAAAAAATTGAAAAATCGAAGTACCTTTAAATTAAAAATTATTATGAGGTCACAGTTAGTTGATTTTCCAGTTTTCTATCATGCCAACTTTTTAGAAACAATACTAAAACCACTAGATTCAGTGAGCGGAGAAGCATCAAATGCTTGGATCGGAGTTCTATATCAAGATGGAGGATGGACATGGACTGACGGGACTCGATACGACTACTCAAAATGGTATAACGAAGGGGACTCAAGCAATCCTTGTGGGGTGTATGTAGCATCTTCGAGTTACAAAAGTTATTTACAATGGGATGCAACTGATTGTCCTGAGACTGATTATGCAGGACTTGTTTGTAAAATTTCTCCGAGTTGATCACATGAAACTAGCTTGACTGCTTCGATTCTAATCAATTGTTAAAAATGCATGAAAATTCTTGTCATATAATATGTCAATAAAGAATTTTATAAACAGTAAAGTCCTTTTCCGCCGACAATGGGGAAAAAGTCCGAGGCGATGGTCAAGTGGTACAAGGCGCCGCCCGTCCGATCTGGTAAGTTAGGCAACGTTGGGCCCATAGGTTCGATCTCGCTAGAGCAAAAGAATTCTGATTGTCAAACAAATTCTTTTACAAAAAATGGAGAAAAAACACAAAACGTGTCACAAAATTTCTTAAGGGTTATTACTTTTTCGTGCGATTTTCTCGTTTTTCTATCGATCTTCATCAAAAGTAATCTTTACGAAAATTGTAGAAGAAATCAAGCTCTATAACTTTGGTAAAAGAGATTTTGAACGAATCTTTCTAGAAATCGATAAAATTCATTATAAAAATAAGTATCCATACAAAATTGTTGTGACACCCAAAGCTCGGTTTTCTCGAAAAGTTTGTTTAAAAAAAATATATTTATTAAATCTTTAAAAGGTTTAATAAATACATTTAATACAGGGTGTACCAAAAGTCCTCGACGATAGTTTTTATTGGTTCTTTTTGTAATTATTTAAAGAAAAATTTATTCAAAACATAACAAGAAACAATAATAACAACATAATTTTACTATT
>JAQGCP010000679.1:0-15320 GCA_034699885.1 Acrobeloides thornei | reverse complement strand
GCAGCCTTAGCCATATTGATACGAGTTTGCATCTCTGCTTCGGATTCCAAAATGCGGGACAATTTTTCACTTTCTGCAGCTTTGGCAGCTGCAGAAGCCTTGTTGACTTCTTCTTGCATGGCAGCTTCGGAGCGCAAAATTCTAGATTGCTTCTCTCCTTCGGCTTTGTTCATTTCAGCTTGCCGGTGTCCTTCGGATTCAAGGATCATGGCACGCTTTTTGCGTTCCGCTTCTACTTGCATCTAAAAATCAAGATATTGGCGGATGAAAGATTTATCTTACTTTCATAGCTCGTTGAATTTCTGGCGGCATGTTCATCGTTCGAATTTCATAGCGCAAACAAACCATACCCCATGGTGCTGAGGCTTCTTTGATGCCCTCTAAAAGAATTTTTATGTGTTGGGCTTTATTTCGTGGGTAAGAAAATGGCTAGAATAATTCTTACCAACAATAGCCATATTCAAATTGGCACGCTCACGAAAAACATTATCCAACATCAATTTTCCGACTTCAGCTCTCATCACTGTCATCGCTAGTTGTGAGACGGCAAATTCTGGATCTTGGACACCATAAGAAGCCTAAAATTTATGCATCACACAAAATTTTTATATCTTCAATGTACCTTGTATGGGTCAACCACACGAATATATAAAACAGCATCCAAATCAAGTTGAACATTGTCCAAGGTAATGGCTTCTTGTTGAGGAATCTCGATAGTCATTTCTTTTAAAGTGTGGATATATTTGATTTGGTCGATAAATGGGGCCAGAAAGTTGACACCCTAAAGTTTTTGTGAAAAAGTCGTTTTGTTAGCTAAAATTTTGGGGCGGATGAAACTTGCCCCCTACCCCTACTCCTCCGGGGGAGTGGGAGATGGGTGAGTTGAAGATATGGAATTGGGGAGTGTAAAATTTTTGAAATTCTGTCTACCTCCTTTGTTAAGGAGGCTAATTTTTTATACAAATTTTTGTTTTTGGGGGACCAGGGGTCGAAAATCGGACCGTGACACTCTGCGCCCTGATCGGCTCCGGGTCCTACCCGGGGGGGGGGAAGCCCCATGGTCGGGTCGGCTTAGGCGTCAGAGCCTCGGGGTTCGGCCCATTTTTTACCCCTGGTTGGGACCCCCTATATATACAGCGACGCTTAAGAAATTTATAGATCAATTTACCGGCTCTAAAATCCGATGAAACTTTCCCATTCTCTCGATAACATATGCTTCTTGTTGAGGTATAAAATTTATTACAGTATTAAAACCTCCGATTCGAAAATGCTCGATATGTTGGCGGCGTCCCATTTTATATTTAAAAAAGCCTAAAATTTAAAAAATTGCATTTCCAATTATTAAACTTCAATACAAAAATTCTAGTAAAAATTCATGTAATCGAATAAACCATGAAGAATCAATTATTAAAAGAAGGAAGTAGTAAAGGAAACAAGAATTGAATGAACAGTGTGCACTCAACGAAAAAAGTTTGGCCTTAGAGAAAAAAAATTTAGCCTTGGAGAAGTTAGAGAAGAGGTCTAGGAAATTGTTCGGGTAGGCGGGGGGTGGGGAGTTGAAATCATATATTGGTGACAGTGGCTTAGCCAAGAGGAGTCTGAACCGGATGAAAAAATTACCGGATACCGCTACCGAAAACTTAACGGATTATCGCTACCGAAATTCCGGTAAGCCCGAAAATTAACGATTTACCGTCATTACCGCTACCGAAATTTCGGTAGCGGTTCAGCCCTGGTCTGAACCTCCCTAATTTCTAGAAAAATTGATTTTTTTCCCTTGGGGGGGGGGGTAAGATAGGCAAGATCGGCGCTAGGCCCAAGTTGGTGGGAGGAGGCACTAGGACAATTCTTCCAAGCGGACAATTGCTCCATGAGGACAATTCTTCCAAACGAATAATTTTTATATATGGTTAAAGTAAAATTGTAGATTCTTTTTAACCAATGTAGAAAAATGTTTTCTCTATATTCTAGAACGAACTCGGAATCGAAAATCCCACCGAAAAAATTAGAAAAATTACTTGCAAGTAAAAATGGCCCATACGGTGGACCATTAGGTAAATTTATTCATTTCTCTGATTTTGCTAGGAGTCCACTTACCTGATGACCCATCCTGCATAGGTGAATAGGGGATCTATAAATGGACTCCCCGCTCTTGGAGGCCTGACCCCCTCCCTTATTTTTCGGCAAAAGGCAAAAAAATAGCTGCCTTCGGCTTAAAAATAGATAAAAATATAGATTTTTTACATAAAAATTGGCCTGAAAGTAAAGTACAAAAATTTTCCTATGCCGATATACAGTGCTTGAAAGTTGGGGACCTTCAATGCTGGAGCCATTTTGGACCCCTGCAGTAAAAGCCCGATATCTCACAAGGAACATTCATCAACTGTCAGTCAGGGATTTTTAAAATTTTGATGTAAAAATGCTTAGAATAAAAATATAAGGCAGGCATATTCTTTATTTTTTGCAAACAACATCACGGTGACGGTAAAAAATGATTCGAAAATTTTTTTTAAATTGAAAAAAATGCAAAATAAAAACTTTTTTCTATTCATGCGTCAACCACCAAGCTCATCATTACCTGTAACAACCCCTTCGAACTTGGCCGAATCACCAACAGTCGCTACACATGACACCAAAGTCTGTGTAAAATGCGGTGGATGACCAACCACTTGCTTCTCTTGTGCATCATATTGATCCAAGTATTCATCCTGCCTTTGATGATACAACGATCCACCCATTTGTCGCGGCAACGCCTCTGGATGTGGCTTTTTCGCCGGCGGTGGCGTTGTCACCCCACTACGCTGGTGTTTATGCGCCGCTGGGATGATTTCCCGATATTCTGTCGCGCCAAATTCTTCGTAGACTTTTTGGTGCTCGATCGTGTGCGGTTTTTTCGGCTTCACTGCCGGCTGAGGGATCAGACTTTTTGGGCGTACATGGATCAGAGTGGCGGATTCGGTCTTTCCACGGACATTTTCCGCGACCATACGGTAGAAGCCGGCATTTTCCAACTTAGCTGGGCTGAAATTTATGGAGTAAGTATCTCCAATATTGATGAACTCGGCAAATTGGTAATTCGACTTGATCGGACGGTCGTTGAAAAACCAGTGGATTTTCGGCCGAGGATTGCCGATCATTTCACAGTCGATTTGGATTTTCTCTCCCTCATTCACGGTGTATTCATTTTGGAAGGGACGGATGAATTCAGGAGCGTTGGCAATGCTGGAATAGCCTAGATCGGAGACTTCATGCTCGGCGAATTCCTCGGTGGTTGCTTGATAGTGTCTGGGAATTGGCGGTGGGGTAGGGGTGCCGGCGGTATAGGCGCCATCGGACCAGAAGCCTTCTTGCTGGATTTGGCGGCGAACGACTTCTTGGGTTAAGTCTTGGGTCTAAAATTTTTTTTAAAATTAGAGGGGGTGAAATAGGATGAGGGATGTGCCGTGGGCAAGGGGGTACATGTCCCCAAAAATATTACTATGCCCCCTGCCTACGGCACTGGATGAGAACCATAACTAAGTTGGAGTTGAGCTATCCATGCACTCCAACTTAGCTATGGAAAAAGTTGGAGGGTCATAGCTAAGTTGGAGTTTCCCCTCCCCAAAAAGTTGGAGGGCCATAACTAAGTTGGAGCTCTCCCCCAAGCCTCATACTTGAATCGATTTCGGAACTTCATATCCTGGTGTTACCACCAGCGTAGCCCCAGTCCTCGCTTCCCCGGCTTCATTTATAGCCTCGACCATGAAATTTGGAGATTGGCAAGTTGGGATCATCCCTTGTAAGCCTAATTGAAACAAATACATAAACATTTGTTTTAAATCAAACATTTGTATTAAAAAATTGCACTTTTAGCATGTTTTATGCTTTCTAGTTTTCGTGATGAAATTTAGCGGATTCTTGGAATTCATACTAGCCACAATCTTACACGTTCTCACGCACAATCTCCCACTCCATTACGTAAATCCGGCTTATGTTTTATGGCTTTGTTTTGTCGGGTGAAAATTTTGGGTCACTTCAAAAATTTGAAAATATCAGGGTTTAAAATATTTACAACAACGACCATAAGTGCTCAAAAGTTCCATTTTTTACAAAATTTAAAATAAAATTTGTTTAAAAATCACTAAAAAATCACCAAGAACGGAACGACAATTGTGCTCGTAATTCGCTTCATCGTCCCGTTATTGTGTATGCCGAATTTTCACTGCGTCCACATTTTCGTTGTAATACACAGATTTCAAAAATCGTCAACTTTTATCTATGCAACGATAATGATCTAGAGGTTATTGTAAAAACAAAAAATGCTCCATTTTTCATGAACGTTTCGAATATATAACTTTTTCATAGTGTTTTTTCCGAGTGGACTGGTTAAGCTTAAGCCTAAGTTTAAGCCTAAGCCCATGCCTAAGCTTAAGACTAAACCCTTTAAAACATCAAATATTCTCACGGATAAATAAAAATTCAAAAATTCCAATTTTACAGAAACAATAAAACAATTTTTAGGGCCCCGGTGGCAACCTCAGAAAAGTGGTCCAATCAAAATTTTACAACAAAGAAAGCAGTCATGCTGAATGGGGTCACAAAATGGATTCTCTAATATGGACGTGTGCTGTTGACTCCCAAGGGAATATCACGGTAACCGACGAGAAAGTTCAATAAGCCTAGCATTGAATCGAAAACTTGCCAACAATTTTTCTCAGGGAACTATGTCTCAAATAATGATCTCACTAGTCGAAAAAGTTATTTTATTATCAGGCCTAATAATAATAAAAAAGTTATAATTTTAATAACAAATAAAATTTTCAAAAATAAAATATGGTAAAAGTTTAGAAAGGGCAAAAATTTTTTATTTCTAGCGGGTTTCGAACCTGCCACAGACAAATGAAACATTTCAGACATCTACCACTTGACCATGAGAGCAAAAAGTATTTATTTAAAATTTTTGCCCATAAACATTTCGTGATATACAACTAAATAGCATGGCCGTACCAGGGAGTACAGATGTACAACTACTAGCATGGTTGTACGGGGGAGGGATACATGTGCCCCCATGGGCCAAAAAAAGTTTAAAAAACCAAAGGGTCCCTCTTATATTTTTGACCCAAATAAAAAAATCGGGATCTTGTACCCTCCCCCCCCCCGCCCTCCATGAAAAAATCCTGGGTACGGCACTGACTAATAGGCAGTAAACAAGGCATTTTAAACAAAAAATTTCAATTTTTCCGAAACTATGGATTGATTGGAGTCGTGATTCTTGGATTTTCGATACTGAAGGTCTGATTACGGGAGACCTCTTCACCTTTGACCTGCTTTTCTTGAGTCACTTTGGTAATATGGAAATAGCTGCCGGGCTCGGTTCCCTGTGGTCGAACGACTAAATCAGCTGTGCTGCGCGCCTCGCCGGCAGTATTTTCAGCTAGGCAGGTAAACTGTCCGCAATCTGCTAATTCAACGTGTTGAATGATCATTGAATGGGCACCGTTTCCTTCCTAAAATGATAAAATTGATGATTTTTTGTAAGCCTAAGCCTAATAAGACTAATAAGTTTAAGTCTAAGCTTAAGCCTAAGCCTAGGCTTAGACTTTTTTCTTTTATCCTCTTCATTCAAAACCACTTTTTTGAACATTTTTTCATTGACGAGTTCAACAAATCTCTCACAAACATACATTGACTAGTCGAACTTCCTCACAATCAGGAATCACTTGACCGTCACGCAACCACGTGACTTTTGGAGGAGGGTCTCCAGTGACTCGTACAGTCCACTTCAATCTCTCGCCTTCCATCACTTCTTCACTAATTAGCCGTTTTACAAAGTCTGGCGCTATTGTCTTGGCTGAAATTTCACAATTTTTTTCATCCTCGTAAAATTTTCCACTTACGCCTAACAACGAATTGCGCACTACTGGTTGCAACACCAGATGAATTTTTCGCGGTGCACATGTATTTTCCGGCATCGTCAAGCGATGCATTGTGGAATGTTAGTGAGACGCGGCCGCCAATATTTGAAAAGTCGATGTGGGGATGGGATTGTTTGGAGATGTTGGTACCATCTTTGGTCCACTGGACATCAGGGGCTGGCCATCCTGAAAAAATATTTTATACGTTTGTGTCTAAAATGAGCTTTAAATTTAAGTTCAGTATAGATTAAGCTTAGGCTTAAGCCTAAGCCTAAGTCTAACAAGGATTACTCATCAACTGTCAGTCAGGGATTTTTAAAATTTTGATGTAAAAATGCTTAGAATAAAAATATAAGGCAGACATATTCTTTATTTTTTGCAAACAACATCACGGTGACGGTATAAAACAATTCAAAAATTGAATAATAAAATGCAATAAAATATCGCCCCGAGCGGGGCTCGAACCTAGTATCTCCGCATGTAAAGTTTGCCAAAATACCACTATACCACACTACGAGTTGAGGATCACTAATTTTGCCTATCAAGTACACTTTTTTTGCTTACTATATTTTTACAAATTTTATGTGTGTGTTTTTACTTAATATTTTACTAAAAATTTAATTACATACAAATTGGTATTTATAACACAGCAGTGAACTTTTTGGAGCAAGTTCCCTTGGTTCCCGCCACTCAACATTAACTAAACTTAGTAAAAATTTGTTTTATTTTCTTCCAGAAATTACCCATTTAGGGGTAATTTTATGCGGGAAATCGATTGCGCGCACTACCGCAACCTGAAAACTGAATAAAAATAGTGAAAATTTGCCAAAAACGACCACACAGGGGTGCATGGGGATGCAATTCGATTTTCTCGAGAAATGAACAAATATCCCCTCATGGTCGTTTTTGGCAAATTTGCACCATTTTTCTGCAGTTTTCAAGTTGCGAGAGTGCGCGCAATCGATTTCTCATAAAATTACCCCTAAATGAGTAATTTCCGGAAGAAACTAAAAAATTGTTTGTCGACTTTAATCAACGTTAAGTGGCGAGAACTGGGGGAATTTGTTTCAACTTTTTCAACTTATTATTCACATTCATTATGAGTGATTTCGAATGCATTATGGAATGCATGATAACCAATTCAAATTTTGCAGCAGCATCTTTGAAAAATTTTTTTTGAATTTGTGCAAAAATGATTTTTTTTTTAGGGTTAATTTTATGCGAAAAATCGATTGTACGCATTCCTGAAGCTGGAAAATGCTTCTCTGACCGTGATTCAGGGAATTAAGAGTGTGTATTGAAGCGAATTTTCATATTTTCGTTTCAATACACACTCTTATTTCCCTGAATCAGGGTCAGAAAATCATTTTCAAGCTTCGGGAATGCGCGCAATCGATTTTTCGCATAAAATTACTCCTAGAAAAGTCATTTTTGCAAAAATTCAAAATTAAATTTTTTCAGAGATACTGCTGCAAATTTTACCCCCTTTAATAGTTTGTAACTTCAAAAATTTCTTTGTAATATTTTCAGAGAAAATGTATTATCTTGAAATTATTTTCTTAAAGCAAAAGTACTCACGCGCTCAAATTTAACTTAATTTAGACCGTTTCTTAGAAACCCATTAAAATCAAGTGTAATTTTTCTGTGAAGGGCAATCGAATCATTTTTATATCAACAAGAATTTTTTGCTCGATAAAATAAAAACCCATGTTTGTTTCTATTTAAGCCCTTAAAATTACTGTTTGACTAAGTTATACTCAGTGCGTGCGTACACTATCGGCAGTTTACAGGATTAATTTAATATTAAGATCAGACTCGTGTAGCCGTGCCGACGGTTCTCGATAATACAGAGTGATCCAGATGAATTCGGTGGAAAAGCGTTTGTGAAGTGGCAGGCCTCGAAGAATTACAATTCGTCAAGAAAGAAACGTCGTTTGATATGTGAAGACGGATTCTAAGCGTCCGGCGATGGATCTCAAGAAGAAGGCTAGTGAGGATTTGGCTTAGAAATAAGCGAAACGAGTAAAAAAATTCGCTTTCTCGCAAATTAGACCATTGGAACAATATTTTTGGTCGCTACTATACAATGGAATAAAATTCGATATCTCGGAATAGGAAAAAGATTTTGATATGCGGTTTTTTGCTAGTTGCTAATCACGTTTCTATAAAATATTTTCATGATTTTTGAATAAGTCTGTGTATTGAAGCGAAAACCTGAATTTTTCTCTTAAGAAATTTTTGAAAAATAACAACGGCATTTTGTAGGGCGCATCGAAAAACGATAGTCCCCCAAAAATTTTGTAAAACGAATGTATAGTTTTTGAGACAATGAATTTCAAATTTCTTCAGAATTGGTCAAATATCCCTATAAAAAATTGATTTTTTTACCATTTCTTAAACATTTTGAAATTCATTATCACGTCCGTTTCACAAGATTTTTGGGGAACTACCGTTTTTCGATACGCTCTACAAAATGGCGTTGTTATTTTTCAAAAATCCCTTAGGGAAAAAATCAGGTTTTCGCTTCAATACAACGATAACGATTCAGAATTTACTGTAAAAACAAAAAAACCGTCGATTCTTAGGTTTTTCTAGGCGGAGAATCGATTGCACGCACTCTCGAAGCATGAAAATGCTCCCTGATTCAGGGAAAAACTAAAAAATCTCATTTTCAGATTTACGCTTAAAAACACCAATCCCTTCCCTAAACCAGGGTCAAGGAAGCGTTTTCAAGGTTCGAGAGTGCACGCAATCGATTTCTCGCATAGAAAAACCTAAGAATTTTAATTTTCTACCCGGTCCTATTTTGGACCCCACTTTTCACGAAGTGACCACAAACCGCATCCCCCCCCCTCCCTTTAATGTGCAGAAGCTGGTCCATCTGATATGTTCAATCATGTGGAAATCATGCGAAGAAGCTTGGAAAAGAAACGTGAGAATGCCTAGAAGAAAAAACAACAGGAAAAATGACGTCAAACAGCAGTTTATCGGCTATCGCACGTAATCGATAAAATACATATCAAAATGTATGTCATTTCTTACTTAACTTTTTATTCAAATTTAATTATTAAATTGTTTACTATTTTTAGTTGGCACAAGTTTACTGTTTTTAGTTGGCATAAAAATTTAAGTAAGAAATGACATACATTTTGATATGTATTCTGCCGATTACGTGCGATAGCCGCATAAACTGCCGTTTGACGTCGTTTTTCCTGTTGTTTTTTCTTCTCAAAAATTCGATTTTCTCAAAAAATGGAAGCGTTTTTATGCAAAAATAACATTGCCAACGTGTTTCCCGCATAAAATTACTCCGAATAGAGTAATTTTTGAAAAAATTTCGAAAAATAAAATTTTTCGATTTTAGACCATGTTTAATGGGGTATAAGAGCCGAAGTAACTTCCAAATTTTATTTCATTATATATTCATCTGGATCACCCTGTGCAATAAATTGAATTACTCTTTAGTCTCTCAGCTTTTTACGCAAAAGACTTTCCTTATATATTATGATCCATTTGGCTAACTGAATCTAATATAAAATCTTTGTTTTCGATTTTCTTCGTTTTACTCAGCTTATCGAACTGATCCTTTTTAAAAACAATGGGCTGTGGACTATGTAAAGCTATTCAAATTTTTGATGAATCCTATGAAAAGAATCAAATAATCGAAAGTCAACTCAGCAAATCGTCCATAGAAGAAGCGAAAAATCTTAAAATTCTTCTTTTAGGTAATTTTTTGAGGAGTAATTACAGTCAAACCTCGATATAAGCGCTCCCCTTCCATTTCGATATAAGCACCCCTCCCTACTATGGCGCTTATATCGAGGTTTGACTGTACTATTGCTGAAAATTAGTGCATGTAATGCAGCGAAGGGTATTGCTATAGATGACCCAGGGGTTGAAAATTTGGTACCACCAACCCACTACCCAATGAGGTGCCACCCACTGATGAAGAGAATCCAAATGAGAAAAGCTAGGAAGTCTAGAGAAACTCGGAAAATTAAAGGACCAGTCCAGTGGAGGAAAAATTTACCATTTTTTGTTGATATTCGAAAATTTCATGAAAAATGGAGCATTCTTTGTTTTTACGGCATGTTCTGAATCGTTGTAGTTTTCATTGTAATTGCGTTTGAAATTTTGAATCTGTATACATGTTTTCGTTGTAATACACAAACTTTTTTGAATTTTTTGCGAAAAATTCGATTTTTTAAATTTTCATAAAATGAACATTGTAGCAATTTTTTATTAGCTGAATGAGTCGAGCAAAACGATACCAAATTTATCCAATTTGAAAATTGTTTTGGGTTATTGCAACGAAAATTCTGATTCATGTTTTCGTTTCAATAACCTAAAAAAATTGCCGAACGCTTTCGCTATGGATTTTTTGCTTGCCCCGTCCTCAAAAGCCTTTAAGATTAGCACCTTATCTTGCATCGAAATTGCTTTGCGCTTTTTAATCGTTTGAGTCGCCATGGTATCGCTAAATCGAAGAAGAAAGTAAAAAAATCTAAAAGTTGAGCATTAAGTAACAAAATGCGATGCTAAAAAAAAATTCTTGCGCTTGTGTTTTATTATGATTGCAAAAACTCTTTGGGGGGGGGGGACTTATGACGAGCGTTAACTGTATCTCGAAGGGGTTAAACTTTCAAGGGGTACCGTAAAGACAAAAAATGATCAGTAAAAAATCCTCTTTCTTTAAAAAAATTAATGCTAGGGTAAGTTCAAAATTTCAGTGGTCCTTTAAAGTTGTAAAAGATCATAAATTTAAGAAATGAGTCGGCGAAATTTAGCTGGAGGCGCTAGTCTATTTTATAATAAAGTTGTTTTTTTAGGTAGCTCTGATTCCGGCAAAAGCACAATCGTCAAACAAATGCGGTAATTCTTTTAAAAGGGAAAAAACTGAATATGGGCCTATTCCTCCGATCCTTGTACTTGTAAATTCTTATAAGTACTTATAAAATCAGTTCAACCTTATAAATTCGTTTTTATAAATTCCCAGCAAGTGCCTATGAGCATACATGGGCAGACCCAGGTTTCTCACCTGGGGGGATGGGTGAGGGGGTTGTGGTGGGGGAGCGTAGAATGTGGGTCAGAAGGCTGACAATTGAGGATTAATAGTCGAAAAGTAGGATGATTGGAGCAGTATATTTATTTTTGAGAAAAAGAATATTTTTTAGATTTGTCAATCTTTTTTTGCCAACTTTTCGACCCCATCGGAAGGGGGAGGGGACCAAATGAGGGTTGTGGGTTTTTTTGGAAAATTCCACCTGGGGTGCTGCCTATGAGGCACGCGCATTAAATGAGTCACATATTCCACAATTGTTTGAATTATCATTGGTTCCATTTCCAAAAAACACGCATCTGATTGGCGACTCCGCATATCCAGGAAAGAAAAAAAAACTGAATATAACTCCAAGAATTTTTCAAATCAACTATATTAAAAAATGTCAAGATCAATTCTAGTGAAGAACAAAAAATATTTTAGAATTTTGCACAATCAAACCTTTAATGAGGACGAAATGTTACATTTTCGCGCTGTAATCCACAAAAATCTTATCGAATCGTACCATCATGTTACTCGTGGAATTTTACAACTGGCTATGCCTATTCCGAGATTGGAAAAGGTATAATTTTTAAATTTAGAAAAAATTTATAACCAATTTAGCCGTTAATCATGGAATTTTTAACAAATCATTTCTTACTGCTTGAAATGGAAGAACATGAACAAATCAAGGTTTTAAAACAAATCAAAGATTATACCATCGTGGAAAGGCTATTAGAGAGAAGAACCGATGTCTATCTACCAGACAATACTACATAGTAATTGGAAATTGAAAAAAAAGTTTAAAAATTTTTTTAGTTTTTTCTCAGAATTAGATCGAATTCTTGCACATGATTACGAACCAATCACAATGGATGTAATATACGCTCGAATTGTGACTTATGGTATTTACGAAATCGCATTTCAGTTTAAAGATTTTAACATAAGGTAATGTTTTAGATAAAAAAATAGAGTTAAAAAATCTATAAAAAATTGAAAAATTCGTCAAAATTAAAAATTGCGTCAAAAAATGAAAAATTTATCAAAAATTGAATTCATAAGTTAAATATTTAAAAGGAGAAGGGCGAATGACTTAGTGCTCGGATCGGAAAATCCCCTCTCCCATCCGAGCGCGATAGCGCTCGGTCCGTTAGTTTATTATAGAAAATCATCAAAAAGTTTTTTAAATCAGAAAAAGCGCCTTTTTCAAGAAAAATTACCTAACCATATACCCTGTGCAATTCACAAGCTCTTCTTTTTTTAGATTAATCGATGTGGGTGGTCAAAAAACAGAAAGACGCAAATGGCTACATTGTTTTTCAAACGTTATTGCCATTTTATTCGTAACCTCTTTATCTAGTTATGATCAATTCATGGTTGAAGATTCAACTAAGGTATACAAATTTTAGAGCAAGTTCCCCCTGGTTGCCGCCACTTAACGTCGACTAAACTCGGCAAAAAAAATTTTTATTTTCTCTATGCGAAAAATCGATTGCGCGCACTCCCGTAAACTGAAAACCGCAGGAAAATGGTGAAAATTTGATTTTCTCAGAAATGAAATATGCATCCCGTTACTTGGTCGTTTGATGTTTCGAAACTGTTTTTTAATGTTTTTGAGGATTTCTCCGACGGAAATATAAAGCCAATCCTGATAGTTTTGGTGTCGTTAGAAAGCTGTATTTCGAAGCAATCGAATGGTACCAATATCATGCTATAACTCTTTCTGGTTGCGGAGATTTGCATAATTAGTAAAAAATGTCGAAAAAACTAACATTTTTTACTAATTGTGCAATATCTCCGCAACCAGAAAGAGTTATAACATGATTTTGGTATCATTCGATTGCTTCGAAATCCAGCTTTCTTACTACACCAAAACTACCAGGATTGGCTTTATATTTCCGGGGGAGACATCCTCAAAACATAATGCCCAATCCATCAGTTCATTGCTTTCTGGATCATTATCAGTTTCAATGCTTGATTGAAGTGCGTCATGCAATACAGGTAACATGTAGTGACAATCAATTTCTTCCAGTTCGGCTTTATACATTCCTAATGGATAATCCTCAAAAACATAAAAAACGTCTCGAAATGTCAAGTTTCGAAACATCAAACGACCGTATCGGGGTATAGAGGTTTGATTGTATTAGTCTTAGATCTTATGGTATATTACAGTAAAAAAGACTGCGTTAAGAAACAACGGTACGCAGTCCCGTGGGGCTGCATGAAATTAATTTTCTTTTTCAGAACTGTATGAGAGATAGCCTTGAACTATTTTCTGAAATGTTCAAAAATCCACATCTCGAACAATGCTCATTTATTTTATTTTTGAACAAAAAGGATTTATTCGAAACCAAATTATCATATTCGCAGCTCAATAAATACTTTCCTAAATATGACGGTACATTTTTTTAAATCTTGAAACTTATTCTTCGGTTTACCCTACCTCCCTTCAATTTCTGAAAAACCTAAGAATAAGAAACCGAGCTTAAAGGTTTAATACACTTACAAGGGAACCTCAAATTCTGCCCTCTAGTCTTTTTTGTGACCCTCTAGTTTTGTGACCCTTTAGTCGTGAGGGGGGGGGGTGTGTTAAAATGAATAATTATTAAAATCTTAAAGGGAAATCCAGAAAAATTTTTAATAAGTGACCCTCTAGGGATAATTTTATGTGGGGAATTGATTGCACACACTCCCGAACCGTGAAAACGCTTCCTTGATCCTGATTCAGGGAAGGGATTGGTGTTTTGAAGCGAAAATATGAAAGTGCGATTTTTTGGTGTTTTTCCCTGAATCAGGGTTAAGGAAGCGTTTTCACGGTCGGGAGTGCGCGCAATCGATTTTCTGCATAAAATTACCCCTAGAAGGTCAATTGTTTAAAAAATTTTCTACTTGGACCCCTCCCCTTTAAAGTTTTTTATAGGCAAGAATGATTTCCATTCAGCTTCGTCATATATCCAAGACTGTTTTTTACTAGTAAGTTCTATTCTTATTCTCTTATTTAAAATTTAACCATTTATAGTATCAACGAGATCAAGATAAAACTAGAATTTTCCCGCATTTTACCAATGCAACTGATACCGGGAACATTGAATTCATGTTTTCACATGCCTGTACTATTATTATTCAAAAGAATTTATTCCGAGCTGGAATGTTTTAATATTTGTATCAACTAATAAAATATTAAGTAAAAACTTCGCTCGTTTGCGTCCACGATCGATCTACAAAAACTACCTTACTTCCAACTTGCTAGGATAGCCACAAACAATTTTAGATTTCGGCTCCTAAAAGGAATTTTGATATGGTCTCAAAGACTTTTTTACTCAGGATAAAAAGTTGACAAAAAAAGTCTTTTACACTCCTTAAAGGGCCAAGTCTATTTTTGATGCCATGTGATAGAGTACAAAATTTGAAGCATTTTTTGCTTTTATGACACCACTTGAAAATCTAACCGTAAAAAGTTATGAGCGAAACAAAAAAATTTTCAAATGAGTTTGAACATTGAAACGAAGAGCTTGTACTATTAATCAGATTGTTTATTGAAACGATTGAATAAGTCATTATAAAATTCAAAATCCTTGAGCATTTAGAAAAAAATCCAGCATTTTTTATATCTCGGCGAGACGAATAAAATGACATAAAAATGATCGAATTTGAAAAATGTTTTAGGTTATTGAAACGAAAACCATGAATCAGGGATTTCGTTTCAATAGTCCAAAGCATTTTTCAAATTTGATCATTTTCGTGTCATTTCCTAAGTAAAAAATGAAAAATCACAAGAGACATTTCCAAGTTTTTACTTGGGAAATGTCCATTTCACTTTTACTTAAGAAAAAATTTACTGTCCACTTTACTTGGGAAAAGTATGCTTGGGAAATGTACCATTGCCCACATGGATATGCCACAAACGCGATTGTTTATGTGCTACTGTTGGAAAGAAGCCCCAAAAAGGTCTATTGGTTGGCACCTTCTTTGAAGAGTTACGCATTTCGCACAAGGACGTCTTCCTCTTTTCGTACTTTTGGGCTCAACAACTTGGCACTATGGAAAAATTGGAGTTCGAAACAAAGATCACGCATGTCAGTATCGTGCATGGGTACGCAAAGTTCCGAAAGATATGTGACCGATATTTCCTAAGTGCATCATATTCTTATCGGTGGGTATGACGTTTATGTTGAAGTAGACGAAACATTGACTCCACGTAAAGGACGTCGCGGTCGACGTGTGCGACGACATCCGTTTTGGATCTTTGGCGGAGTCTAACGTGGCTCTGGACTTTTGTTTTTCTTGCCAGTCATCAGAAGAAGTGCTGCCGTGCTGTTGCCTTTGATTCGACGGCATGCCCGCCCTGGTACGAAGCTGGTGTTTGACATGTGGCGTGCATATGGTGG
>JAQGCP010000678.1:0-15323 GCA_034699885.1 Acrobeloides thornei | reverse complement strand
CCTAGGGGGTGTGTTTCTATAAAAAATTTTAACGTTTTTCTACTTCGGCCTTTGGAGTCACGTTAAGTGCGCCCCCCGAGGCCGTACAGCTCCAAAATTTTTTATTTCCGCCACGAGTACTTTTTTTGACATGAACATAGGGATACCCAATGTGGATTTTGCCAAAACACCTCGAAGACAATTTTTCACTAGAAAATAACGACGGCAATCGTTTCCTCGACCCCACTTTACTACAGGAAGGTGCTGTCCATTTTTAATTTAGACTTCAAGAAGTCTTCGAAATAGGCAAAAAACGCACAGGGTGACGACCATGGCATAAGTAAAGAAAATTTTTTATAATAGATCACTCGTAATATTGTAATCAATTTATATAATTTTTCATAATCTATTAGATTATTCTAACAGCAATAAATGTATATGAAATAAAAATATAAATAAAATTTCTTATAAACGCATTTTCAACATAAGAACCCCCATTGTTACCATTTGATATAGTCGTGGAAGCATTAATAGGCAAAGATACTGACGTTAGTGGGTTAGTCGTAGTTGAATAAGTTGTATCATCTATAATACAGGGAGGACAATAAGGAAATACGGTTGCATTATCACACGATCCATATGTATAATTACATCCTCTAATCAATGAATTTGCGTTTTTCATCGTAATGTTATAAAAGACGGTGTTGTTGATCACACTTTCCGGCAAGCCATACAAATACCAGGCTCTATTTACGCCTTCTGCATAAAAATTGTTGATATTTATGTTGCGTATCTTTGGCGTTGCGGTGTCGTTTGTAGGCGGGTTGTTGGTATTCATAGAAAATTGTATACCATTATCGATGTTATATAATCGAATATTTGTATAGGTAATATCTTCAATAATTCCTGAAAAGGATATTTATAATACTTATCAATCAGAACAAAATGTATAAAAATTTCCAAATGCATAAGCTAGTGAACGAACGACAAGAAGCGACCAGAGGAGACTAATACGCATAAAAACGCCATAGAGCTGACACGAATTAATGGTTTATGTGTCGATAATAAGTTTAATACCTCCTCGACCTCGCAACGTCTTAATAAAAGCTCCATTTCTTGAGTTATTCATTACAATATCTCGATATGTGACATTCCGAACGCCTGCAGACATTTCACTTCCAATGCTCATCCCACCTGATCTTCCAATAGTCAGATTTCGTACTAAAATATTCTCCGAAGTGCGTCCAAAAGTTCGGCCTAGCCAGTTAATGCCACTTTTGACAGCAACTGCGTCATCTCCTATAAACGTTTGCTATAACACTTTTTGCTGTTTACCCACCTCCTTCATAATAACTATTTTCTACTGTAATATTAACACTGCAATCAATATCAAATCCATCCGTATTACTCCCATTGGTTGCCGCTGTAATCGTGACATAGTTTGCATGAACATTAGTCGTGTTGGCTAAATGCAGTGTCCAAGCGGGGCTATCCTTCAATGTGATATTGTATATCGTAATATCGACCGTGTTTATAAAACGCACAAGTTGGGGTCTAAAATGTACGTATCTTACAGATAACAAAGTTTTAAAACCGAGATAGGCCAAGTTTTTCTGTGGCAGGACAATGTTGCACTTTACTATGCCACCAAACTTCACCTTGTCCATCAATTATTCCGCCACCAGTTAATGTAATATTTTGAGCGTTATAACTGCGGATCACAGATTGCCATTCCATTTGCCCACTTTGTTCAGCGTCCTGGCCGCCACCGAGCCTGGAAAGCATTTAGTTTTTTCAAAAATCACAAAAAATTCGGGCAAAAAATGGCAATTTTTTTCAACAAAAATTTTTGAACAGAAACATAAAGAGACGGTAAAGATTCTTTTCATTATAGAATTGTTGGGAGGAGCAAGTACGGAAATATAGCCCAAGGGAATAGAAATAGGGTTCACTTTCGAAAAAAGTGACAAAATATAGGTGATCATCCGCTACGTCTCAATCCACATCATATCTTTTTTTGAATAAGGTGTGTATCTCGGCTTTGCAATAAAAATTTACCATGGAAGTGGTTGAACCGGAACAAAATCACAAGTATTATTCGAAGCTAGAATCTTTCCCTTAACATCCAAAATAACATTGCTTGTCACATTAAAACATCCAGTAAGAAACGTGTATCCCTCATCGAATATCACCCTTCCGCCATTGCTATTAGCCGCAGCTGTCAACGTATCCCTCACGGCTTTAGTGTCATTTGTATTTCCGTCACCCACTGCACCAAATTGCAGAACACTATATGTTTGCCCCTCTATCTGGTTAAAACTTACAATAGAACTTAGAATAATAAAATATAAAAACATTTTTTGGTAATGATAGAGACTAATACTAATGAGAGACTAATAATTAGATATATATATAGGAAAGTCAAATATAAAATGCAAGATGCAAAAAATGGTTTTTATTTCTACGTCACAAATTATTTATAACTATAAAAATCATTAAAACAGGAGCTGCTAAACAACGGTAGGAAAAATCATCAGAAATCATTTTTAGCTCCAACGATAAAGCAACAAAGATTAACTATCGAGACACATAAGTTGTGCTTTACTTCATTATTAAATATCAATGGGTCCAAATTATTCCTGTAATCCAAATTATGATAGAAGCACATATTTTGCATGCTTCTTTATACAAATAGTTCTGCAAAAGTTGAGCACAAAAGTAGTTCATTTGTGTTTTGTTCTAAAGAAATGCTTCGATTTTTGCTGTATGTATTTATTTTCTCATCCTTGAAGCTAATATGTTTAACTCGAATGCCTCCAACCTACAACGATTTCTATGCAAGACATAAATTATGGCCAATGGCACAAATTTTTGCAAATTTTACCGACCCAAATGATCCAAACCAAGTTAATAACAAGACTAATAACAATGCTTATATGGCTGAATGTTTTGATAACCCAGAGGTATTCTAATATAAAAATATATTATCGAATAGCGATCTTTTTAGTTTTATAAAGGGGTTGTTGTACCGTGCGATATGCTAGGAAATAATACGAACATCACTTGTTCTGGTGCATTTGGAGTAGCTCATGATGAAGAAGCGATGATCTTAATGTTTAGGTGGACTTTTCCGGTTGAAGCCTATGAAGAAAATGGTAAACCACACTGAATATTTTGACCCATCGTGCTTGCTCCATTCTCTCTGTTCGGTCCCATATACCCTCTTTCTGCCCTGCTCGGCCTCATCTTGCCTAACTATGACTGCTCTCCCCTACCCTGCCTTGATACATACATGCAAAAGGAGGGAGGATCACGATGGATGAGTGAGGATGGATGGATGATTGATGGACGGGGGTCAGGGGAAGGTCAACAAAAATTTAAAAAATAGTCAAAAACATAAGAGGAGACCCTTTGGATTTTTTGATTTTTCTAAATTTTGGCCTCGGGTGGATGGATGATTGGCCAAATTTTGGTCTATGGATGGTTATATGTCTCCGGATGATGAGTTGTAAGGGAGATCTGACTCTTCCTTGCACATGTATGCCCTGCCCATCCTTCACATCAAGATCATTTTAGTATATGTGAACATGACTGTCACCTTCCCTGGCGGTGGAACTGTGGCAAAATTTTGGTACAATGGCTTCTTGACTATTTGGAACGGCGGTATACGTGACGCCTTCTTCGCCGCCAAAAATCAAAATCCCACTTATGAACTTTGGGTCACTGGATTTTCCATGGGCGGCAGTTTGGCTGCCAATGCTGCAGGATACATATCTGCACTAGGTTATATGTCTCCGAATGATATAAAATTGATTACTTTTGGGCAACCACGTATTGGTCATGCGGATATTGCTGCTAGATATCCTAGCTTAGTACCTTATATGTATAGGGTCACTCATAGACTTGATCATGTTCCACATACTCGACCTCTAGAAATTGGATTTGTGCATAGTCGAAATGAGGTAAAAGCAGTATGAAACAACCAAAAATGCAACTTTAGATTTGGTACAATAACTCAATGCTCGAAGGAGATACTTATATTGAATGTGATGCTGGAGAAAGCATGAATTGCTCAGATAGTGTTTTTCCGAATGATTTTGCAGTACTAGAAATTAAAACCCAACATTATGTTGACAAACATGGAAATGGTGAACATTGGTATTTTAACAAAACAGGAACTTGTGTGAAAGGAAATGGATTTTCAAAAATGATATTTTGAATATATTTTTTAAATTGTACAGTAGTGGCCATAGTTAAAATGCACCCTCAACAAACGATAGCCAATTTGTTTTTATCGTATATCGGCGTACTTTCATTCGTTTCGAGTAAAATTTTTTCAGAGTAGAGAACCAACACTGAAGAATTTAATGGCAAAAAATTTGTTCTCAAAGCTTCAAACTTTTTCTAAAAATGAGTTTCAAAAAGTGCAAAAAATCGATTTATAACACTTTTTTGAATACAATTTTTGGACGAAAACATGTCGTATCGTGAGACCTTTGTCCTCCCCTCCCCTACTTGTGCATCTTGCTCCTGATGTCCCGGACCCGAGACCCAAAAGAGTCCCGAGGTTTCGGGATCCCAAGCCCATTTTCGAACTCTCCCCCCCCCCACCTACTAACTTTTAAAAAAGACCGTATGTCAATCCGTTTTACCGTTCTTGAGATCTCGCGCGGGCGTACGGACGCATAAATAGGTTTGTTGTTTATATGATTTTCCTCTTTCTTTCATCAATCAAAAGGCTTCTTCTATAATGTTGTTTGATCAAGAATCCCTTCATCTCCTACAAGAAGATTTATATTAATCCCTCAAAGCCGGAACAGTCTGAATTTTAATATCGTCATAAAGATTACCACCCACAAGTTTAATTATTTTTAGTGTTTCATCATCCAAATGCTATGTGCATGTGCTTTGAGAAAAATACCAACAAAATCATGTCTTATCACGATACGCTTCCGCTTTTCCACATTTAGCATTAGATCTTACGCCATAAACTTTTTTACTTGTTTTCAAAATTTTGTTGCTACGATTTTGTTGTTTTTGTAAACTAAATGAATCTGGTTTGTTATGTGAATTCGAAAAGATTTCTAGATAACTCATTCAAAATTTTGATAAATATAAAATTCTGGACATGCAAGCTTATTTTCGAGATTGTATTCCAAAAACTAACACTGCTGAGTATATAAACATGTCATATTTGGTTGCGTTTAAAAAAGTATAAATTATAGATTTGGGATAAAACAAATGGTAAAATGGCTACTCTTAAATTTGATCTAAATGGTAGTGCTGGGTCGAAATCGAAACGAAATTTTCGAGTAAATTTCGCGAAATCGAAATCTCGAATTCGAAATCGAAATTTAATAAAAAAATTTTACCAAAAGTAATACAGGGAGTTCAAAAAGTCTTTTACGATTTAAAATCATCATATCTCAATGAGTTTCGATCCGTTTAAGTCGCCCGATGGCTCATTCGATATCCCTCATCGGAATTTTTTAGGACCAAATTTTATTGAAAAAGAATTTAAATTCGATTTTTTTAACGCGAAAATACGAAAAAGTTGGATGTTTCCAGGATTATGGCCCCAGTATTTGTTCATTTAATCATCCTGGAACGAACGATAGTTCAAAGCATTTCCGAGCTCGCTTGTACGATTTGAAATCTCCATATTTTGAGCCATTCGGTCCTGCACCTTGGGCTATGAACTTTTTTTCTGTTGACCCTATAATTGGCAAATTCAAAATTTTTGTATTTTCAAAAATTACTTTTAATGTTTTCTAAATGACTATTTCAAAATGACGTATACTCTTCCTTTAAAAGTTAACAGAAAAATCAATGCTCCCACTATCTTTTTATTTTACACCTTGACTTTTAGGTGCTATAAATCACGCCCTTAAAATTGTTTTGTTAGCAATCCTTTCCCGAAACTAACATTTTATTCTTTTAGTCCCTTCAGAAAAACCTCTAGGACACTTAACAAAATTAGCCTTCACTTTGAATTTATTCCGAAGGTGGCATCAAATAGGAGAGAAAAGAAGAGGTGTGGCTTTACTGCCAAGAATTCTCTCACCTTTTTAACACTAGCTTATACGAATAAAAGGCTTAAACTAATCTAGCCGTGTTCTAGTTTAAGTCACACACGTGAACCAACGCAATGAAGTGCTGTGCGGGTGTCGAGCTTACTGTATTTATTTCATTATTGAGTATTGCTACAGTTTTTGGAGCAGAACCAGGGAAAACCAATGTTTCGAATCCAGAAAATGATCAAATGTGTGAAATTGCCAGCTTGGAAATGTTGAGTTATACCAGATGTGATCTTATGGTAAATTTTTGAAGCTTTTGTGCTCATGGAGTTAGCAAGTGTGGCAATTTTATCAAAAAATTGTTTTAAAGGAAAAATAGAATGTATAAAACAAACACAAAGGTACGCAACCCCGTGGGCCCTGTGTAAAATTTTTTAAGGGTGCTCATACCCCAACGGCGCGCAAAAAACACTGTAAGCAACAAGTAAACCGTTTTGGTCAAAAGCATAAGAGGATCCCGCTAATATGCATCCCCGCGCGGGAGTGCCGCTCGAAGTTAATCTCGGAGAAACCGCGAGCGCCGAAGGCGCATGGCTCCCGGTTCTATTAAATTTTTTATGAAAAGTGTTGGCTATGTAGAGCAAAGCAAGTGGCGCAAAAGCCATCTGGAACGGGGAGTGTTCGATCCCCACCGGGTCGAAAATTTAATTTTAGAGAATCAAAAAAAGCAACCCCCTTAAAATTGAATGAAACAATTTTACCTATCATTATTTTTAGATTTTGACCTCTGTGGGACCCTACACAAATGAAAATATCCCCTTGATATATACTCCATTTGTATAGGGTCCCATAGGCCAAAATCGAAAAATAATGATAGGCAAAAGTTTTTCATGTAATTTTAAGAGGAGGGGGGTTACTTTGACAACTTTTTTGGTTTGTTGAAATTAAAATTTCGACCTAACGGGGATTGAACCCTCCCAGTTCAAGATGGTTTTTGCGCCAATTGGCTCATGTGCTATGTTCCGGCACTTTTCGTATAACTCGTCATGAAAAATGTAATAGTCTGGTTCATGCATTTACAACCCCCGGACAGTCCGGGGGTATGTCGCACGAATTTTCGAAAATCATGTCGCATGTCGCTCACCCTTCCCCCCCCCCCCCTCGCGCCGAAACTGGTCCCTTTTCCCTTGTAAATGTATGGCCTGATTTAATCAAATATCAAGGGTATCTACAATATTTGTAAGGATTCATAAATTGTAAGCATCTAATACTTCTAGGCTTCTTTGTTTTCGCATTTAGGATAGCTCAGGAATAGTTGTTATAAATTGACAAAAACCTTTGTACTTTTAAATTTTATTTTTAATTACTCGATTCCTGACTACATTAATCAGGCTCGGAATAATTTTTGACTTTCTGATAGAAATGACGCACTAAACATAAAATTTTTGCTTAATGAGTCCCTGAGAGATTATATAAATCCCATACGATAAATTTTTAATTAAAAATATTGATACTAAAATTTAAGCTGTACCATCAAGAAATATAAAAAATACTTAGGGGAATTGTGATTAATACGTCAAAGAGTATGTCATATTTCCTCATCATAAAGTCATAGGATATATTCTAATTCTGATTTAGACATGACGTTTAGAAAAATGAATAAATAACCATCCAAAAATATGATTTCATCTTGGGAATAAAATTTTTTGATGTTTCCTTTATATACCCTTTAAAAATTTATAATGTTAGAGTATCAGATAAGGGTCGAAATTAAAAGTTTTTGGGACCCCTTCAAAAAACGTCTTAAAAATCCAGTCGACTCAACTGAGATCTTCTGACTCCATTTTTTCTCTTCTGAATCCATTTTTGATGAAAAAATGGATTCATAAGAGTAAAAATTGAGAAAATAGAGTCAGAAGATCTCAGATGAGTCGACAGGATTTTTTAGGCGTTTTTTTGAAGAAGTCCCATAAACTTTTAATTTGACCCTGATTCAGAGAGGAAAATGATCATTTTCGCTTCAAAAACTCCCAATTTTTTCTTGAATCACGGTTAAGGAAACATTTTCAGGGTTCGGGAATACGTGTAATCGATTTCTCGCATAAAATTACCCCCATAATGGTCATTTTTTGAAAAAAATTTTAAAAAATTTCGGGTCCCAATTCATGTAAAAAATCACAAAAAGGGATGTTTTTTTTACTCACCCTGTACAATAAACTACTTTATGGCTTTCTGGCTCAGTTCTGAGGGACAAAAGCATACGAATCTCTCATGGACACATTGCCAAAAAATTTTCGAAAAATTTTTCAAAAGTGTTGTAAAATTTTCAAAATGACGTTCATTTCTTTTAAATACTTTTATTATCAAGACAAAATTTTTACAAGATACATTATAATTGATTTAAGCTTAATCTTGTTTCAAACTTTTAAGATTAAAATTATTTTTTAGAGCCGAGTCAAAACATTGGAACTCCTTGTAGAAGCACTTCTTGAACAATTATGTAATATTTTTTTATTTTTTCGCAATGACTAAATATTTTTAGCAAATGAACTCCCTATTGTTACCCCTGAAAGAGATTCGACATCAATTGAAAAAAGGAAAAATGAATTCATAAGATTTGGCAAAAGGAAGAACGAATTTATACGATTTGGCAAGCGCAAGAATGAGTTCATCAGGTTTGATGAAGTAAAAAAATAGAAATAACAGTTGTTTTTAGATTTGGACGATCCATGGGACATAACTTTGATCAGAATGAGCAATCAAATATGGGTAAATTTTTAACCTAGTATTATACTCTTATATACCGTAACTTTTAATTGATGCAAATTAAAAATTATAGTAGAAACATGCACGTACATGTTTTCGTTGTAATAAACAAATTTCAAAAATCGCCAACTTCACACGCGATTATCTCGAAACCGTTAGCAATTCAAGATATGTCGTAAAAACAAAAAATGCTCCATTTTTCACGAACTTCCCGAATATCAGCAAAAATAACAAATTTTTTTCTTTTCGGACTGGTCCTTTAGGATTTTAGTATTACAGTCAAATCTCTCAATAGCGACCTCCCCCCTCGGGAAGAGTCACTATGGCGAGATTTGATTTAGTTACATGCAATAAAAGTTGTTTGATTTTGCAATAAAAAATTGTGTATTGAAACGATTGGTAGAATACCAGGTTCAATCGCTTCAATACACATGATCTTATTGCAAAATCAGGCAACTTTTATTGCAAGGGGTCGCTATTGAGTGATTCGCCTAATCGATCGGGGATTGCTATTGAGAGGTTTGACTGTAGTACTAAAGTAGCGAGCCAAAGCCGACCAGAGACCGGCTTTGATACGTTTATATAGTAACCATGATTTAATAATTTTTAAAGTGTTAAAAATCGATTTTTCGCATAGAAAAAATTCACATATGGGATCATTTTTATATAAGATTAGGTGGAATCTGCATAAAGCAAGTTATTTTCAAGACGACCCAATCATTTTCATGTAAATATTTGTTAAGTTGTTATATTTTTAGACAAAAGGAAGAACGAATTCATCCGCTTTGGATAGAGAGAAAGAAGATTTAGAAGTGTTGTATCTCATTTTTCTCTTTCTTTGTTTAACTTCAATTTTCCAAGATCGCAATCGAATTCTTCGCCCACTACAAACACTCATCATAGATCCCTGATGCCATTGTTGTATATAATAATTAAAATTCAAACTTTTTTTTGTTCTATTCTGGGTAAAGCAAGTCCGTTTATTCAAGTTGTTACAATAAAAGATTTTTCTTTGTTCAACTTGATTATCTTAATTAGAAAAAAGAGTTTGTATGTTATTGACTAATAAAATAGTTTCTTTAATTAAGATTTTGAATTATGTTAGAAATATTTTAATCAAAAGATCTATTTATGAAACAAATTTCAAGCGGTTTTGCTTCACCACAAAAAGGTTTTCATAAAAAGCATTGTTCTATAAAGCCGTTTGACGTGATCTAAGCAATTCAAAGAGATATCGTTTATCTCAAAGGATTTAAATTGTCCAAGATATAAACTAGAGTATGATCCGGTAGGTTAATTTAGCTCGATTCGGTTTTCTTGGATCCAGTTATCGGTTCGGTTAATGAAAATCTGGTTGGTTAACCGCGATTAATTCGCTTTCTTGGAAATTCACCTTGGTCCCCCTAATGTTTTTTCGTAAATTTACCAGAATTTTGTACAAATATATACAGAGAACCAAGGCAAATTTATTCGTTTTTTTTAATTTTAAAAATCAACTTGGTCTCTCATTATGTTTTATCGCGCCTACAGGCGAGATTTTTTTTGAACACTATTCCTTTTAAGCTGAAATGCTTTAAAAATTTCAATTTTCGATGGAATTTTGTTGAAATCCTTGAGTTAGCACAAAAACCAGCGCCGCAGGCGAAAAATTTCTTGAGAAATGCTTGTTTTTAAGTTGAGAATGCTCAGAAAATGAAAAATTTTGTTGAAAAATAGCAGATTTTGGACATTTTTATTGATAACAATGGGAAATTTGGGTAATTTTGATGACAAATCGTAATGTGAGACATTAGAATTTTTTAATTTTCAGAAATTTTGGGCAAAAACATGAGGGGGACCATTACATTTTTTCGGTCCGAATGGGGGGGGGATTCCCAGACTTCCCAGCTGCGCCATTGTTTTTGAAGAATAATGATGAATTTTTATAAATTGAAAATTTTGGACATTTTTAATGAAAATTTCATAAATTTTTGGTGAAACATCATAATGGGGGGCGGACAATTAGAACTTTTTTTAATTTTTAAAATGCCATTTTATCCAGTGCTTAAACCGAATTAACAGATCAAATAGAAATCTATAGAATTTGATAAATCGTTCAATACACAGATCATATTGATATCAATCACTTCGCGCCAATCCCTTAGTTCAATACACAAACTCGTTTAAATTTTTCATGCAATTTTATTTTTCATTTATCTTCAAAGGATTGACGAATTAGAATTTACTTCCAAAGCAAAAGTTGATCGCCGAAACATGAACTTTCTTATAAAATTTTTTTAAACTAGTCTGGTCCTTTAATACGAAAAAGAGTTTCTACAAATGATAAGAAGCTTCTGGATTGATTTCAAAAAACTAAATTAAGATATTCGGCTTTGGCAAGATCGAACTCGCTCCAATGAATTGTAAAAGAAACCATTTACCACTGCGCTATTTAACTTCCGGCTTGTTGAAGCTCTCGTTGAAACGGAATTTACATCATTTGTTATTTGTTACAGATTTAAAATAAATTCAAATTTTTTATGCCCTTTGACAAGCTCATTGTAAGCTCATCAACAATCAGCCATTTAGTTAACCATTTAGCAATTCAAATGTTTTGTTATGTGATATCATCGTCTTCCGATTCACAAATCTTCCGAGAAACGACAAAAGGTCTTTCAAAAAATTTCAAAACTTTTGACAAAAAATCACAATTAGTGTCAATTTATGCCTTCTTTTTCACGTCATAAAAGGATGCGTGACCGAAACAATCGGGTCAATCTGGACCAAGATTTTTTGAAATAATAAAAGAATTTAAAGGCCCCACCCACAAAGTCTTGTTGAACATAAGCTCATCCTTTTCAATTGTTTATTGCCATTATTTGAATCGCCTAAGTTGGGACTAGACGGGTCTCCAGATTCCTTGGATTTTCCTAAGATATTTCGAGAGTCAAAATCATGAATCCAATGTCTCAGATTATATTATTGGTGGTTTTGCTGATTGGTGTGGTGTTTGGACAGAAGTCGTTACCAGGTATAAATTTTAAATAAGAACAAAAATGCAAAAATGTAACTTTAATGTGAGCAATTAAATTCTGAGACCATGAGTTAAGGGAAAAGTTTCATAAATAAATCCGAATCATCCATTTTAAAAGAACAGAATCCTATTCTGTTTATATTATGCTTCAAATATCCAAATTCAGCATCAAAAAATGACGTTTCGAATCAAAATACTTGATATTTTTATTTATGCACACATTTATACGCTTATAATTTTTGAATCTTTTGATTCAGAATTATTTCACCTATAGAAAAATATATCATCAAATTCACATCATTTTCCCTTTCATTGAGTTAATTGTTCAAAAAGAGCTCTCAAAAATCGTTTAATGAATCCTAGCATAATTATTTTCTCCCTTTATTATGAATTAATCCAAATTTTTACAAATTTATGCATAAATAGGATTAATTAGATATTCTAGGGAAATCTTTATTATTAAGATTATTCTAAGAAATCCGTTAAAAGTTATTTTTAAAAATATTAAAAATTGGCATCAAAACGTGCATATTCAATGTTTATGATCTTGTTTATACGTTAAGACAGAATTTCTGAGATCTTTTAAAGTAGTGGAACCAGGTGCCAAAATTTGTTTCCTAGTTTATTAGCCAAATGAAAGTAGGATATGAGTACATAAAAATAGGCTGGAAAATAAACTACAAACATTTTCCTATGTCGATATGCAATGCTTGAAAGTTGGGGACCTTCAATGTTGAAGCCATTTTGGACCCCTGCAGTAAAAGTCCGATATCTCGGTCATTTTAAAAGCTTTTCAAATACGATTTTTTATTTTGTTGGTAGTAAAAGTTTGCAGAACATCATTTTTGACCTGAGCTATTTCCATACATCGATTTTACTGATTTTTTAGTGGTTTTTCATACCCCCACAATTGCACAAAGGTGTCTGCAGAAAAAAACTATGGGGGTGATAAAAGATTTGAAAGCGTTTTTTGAAAGTTGAATACAATACCTTAAAAACCCCATTAAGTTATGGGAAAAGGAGATCGAAAGTGAGTCCAACAATTCGATACAAAGTTAAGAGATCCTAAAAACATAAGGGGGGACCCATGGATAATTTTTGGGGTCAGAAAATGATTTTTTCTTTTAGTATACCAAAAGTTCAGGCATAAATTGCTGATTACTAAAAACAAAAAATTTCAGGGTGAAAACTTCATTTTCACTGATTTTAGGGCCTATCTTTTATTATACAAATTTATATATTTTGATCAACACGACGTGAACTTTTTTACAAAAAAATTTTGATCAAAACTGAGCTAGTCCTTTAAACCTATCTCATTTGTCCCAAAATTTTATAAATGTGTTTGTTGACATGCATCCCAAAACTGATAAATAAACAATAAAAGTCATCTAAATATAATTTTTGTGTCTGGGTATTTGTTCTCTGAAATCTGCATGATTTCATACACAAGGAAAATCTTACCCATGGGAATGATAAAGCCGGTCGTCTATTAATATTTGTGCGACTAAAGAGGGATATTTATAAGAAAACAAAAAGATTTCTTTTGGTTTTAAAAAGTTCAAGTGGGCACTTCATTTGCATTAAAGTGATTTGTGAATATAATAATAGAGTCTAGGGAATCCCTTGGTACAAATGAAAGCTTAAAAATACTTTAGAAGAGACAATAAATGTTTTTTAAGCACCCATGAGATTTTTAGCAATAAAAATTTATGACTAAAAAATTGCCTTTGGCAAAAATAGTAGGATTTAGAAAATCAGAAACTCATTCAGGATTCAGATAGGGGAGAAAAATTTGTTGTAGTATACTATCAACCATAGACGTAGCCAAGGGGACTATAGCCTTCGATCTAAAATTAAAAGGAAAAAATGCAATTTTTGAGGAAAATTTTCAAATTTTTCATGTTTAGCCTTCCGTCATGAATTAGCCATCCATGTCGTAAAATCCTGGCTACATCTATGCTATAAACCACCCCCAAATACCCTTTAACCAATGGCGTAGAGAGAAGGGCCGATGAGGATCAGGCACCTTTTACCCCATCAAAAATCATAAGGAGCATCCTTATATTCTTTGACCGCTCTAAAGATTTTGGCAGTTCATTTAAAAAATTTAGTTGTCAAAGGTTCACCTGAACTGGTAGAACAATCTCCTTATGCTTCTGACAAAGAAGTAATCAACAAAGTTCAACAACAACTTTTCAATGCTATGGAATTACTTCAAGCATATGAAGAAGGTACATAACAATATTTTTTCATTTTTGTTAAACTTTTTCATATTTAGACGCCCCCATGAAAATCGCCGAGAAGAGAAGAAACAAGTTCGAATTCATCCGTTTTGGACGCAGACGTTAACTTGTTATATATCTTTTTTAAATATGCTAGTGAAATGGGTGCTACTCTTCTTTATGTATTATATTTTTTCTTAATAAAATATTAGTTATTCCATTTCGATATAGACCACACATGAATACAATATTGATAAAATAAATCATATAAGATATCAAATTTGAAAGCGTTCTTTATTCTTATGCGGTTTTTCGTTGGATATGATGTATAGTTAAGTGGAGTTTTATGATTGCCTATAGAGTCATGCACAGGCATGTAGGGGGGGGGGCAAGAGGGTCTATAGATCGCTCCTCCCCGAAATCGGAAAAATGAAATTTTTTCCTAATGATCAAGGGAGACCAAGGAGTAAAAATCCACAAAACAAGGGAGGGGTATAGACCCTCCCCCACCCCGACACTGGATTATCGCTACGTGTCTGGTCATGCAAATTGTCTTTTTTTGTTGAAACTTCAACTTTTGATATATCTTCTTATATAAAATGCGTAATGTCTGTTTGTGCGTCTGTTCGGACTAACTTTTGAAAGTGCGATCCAAACCGTCCTCGCCAAAATATAAGTTGAAGGAGACAATGAGAGAAGACGATTGACACCAAAATCATCGAAATCGGAGACAAAAAATTGTTCACTTTTTACTCTTTTTCATTTTAGTACTGGAAGCCGAGCACCTCCGGCGCTCGCGGTTTCTCCTAGTGCCAACTCCGAGCGGCACTCCCGAGTGCTCCGAAAACTACTTAAAAAGTTAAATTTTTCATGAGAAAGTTTTACACATGTCAAAGTTTAAAAAAATTGTCGATTCGAACAGCAGTCAAAATTGAAAAATTCCTTCGAATTCGTGTTCCCCATACACGAAAACTCCCGAGTATAAACAATTAGCCGATTTGGAGAACTTTTTGAAAAATCGATTTTTCGCTTTGGTCCCCAAGGGGTAAAGTGAAAAAAATTTTGTCTCCGATTTTGGTGCCAATCGTCCTCTCTCATCATCCCCTACAATTTTTGTTTTAGCATTAGGGTTTAATCTATCATCCCAAGATCGTCTGGACAACAGATAGACAGACATTACACATATTAGTAGTAGGATAATTTTAACTATTTTGAAAAGTAAAATATTAAAGTTGGTTCTAACCGAAACCCGCACAAAAAGTTATACGCCCAATTATTCCTACATATATCCCTCATATTTTTTATATATAAAAAGTGTTGTTTGAA
>JAQGCP010000677.1:0-15333 GCA_034699885.1 Acrobeloides thornei | reverse complement strand
TCATTTTTGTATATTACAGGGCATTTCTTTTCAAGATAAAAAAGTTTATATCTGTTTCAACCGGATGAAAGAAAAAGAGCCAAATAACAGTCGGATGGCGGCCAGCCTCCCGAAATGAAGGTATCGATCCCCGGAGATCGAAATTTTGTATTTTAGTGAGTACCGGGAGCCGAGCGCCCTGTGGTCGAATGGAAGAAGAGAGGAGTACGAAGACTCTCGAGCGCTTCTCCCTTCGAGCGGTTGTAGTGACGTGTAAATATGCAAATTTTACATGATCCGTAATTACTGATCCTATTTCACATGCTATCAACTAGGTTTATAAAAAATTTCGAAAAAATATCGTATCGTCTGATCTCTAGTAAAAAGTGAAAATTTTTTTGTCTTTTTCCCTTATCCCTCCCCCCCCCCCGTGATTTTTAGTAATATTTTCTCCGACCCTCTACTCATTCTTTGATCGCGTGACTTACTGTATGGCCCCTTTTTGCCCAAAAATGTGTTGATTACCGTTTTGTACCATGGCGAACAATTTCTGATTCTTTTTGAGCGAATCTGATAATTTTTGTCAAATCCCCGTTCCGTCCCGAAAATATTGAGATTCGATCCTGTCCCGAAAATCCCGGGATAGTGCAGTACGAAAAATCTCGTCCCCTCTACAAAAAATCCCGGCCATGAGGTCGATACCAGACTCGGGATTAAACACTAATTTCCGTGATCGAATTCTCCCCATTCAAGTTGTAATTTGCGCCAATTTCTTTTGTGCCATTGGCTCTGATCTTTTTACTCTGCAGAGAATACCTTATAATTTTCAAATGTTCAAAAAATCGAATAAATATTTTCGCATATAATCGAACAATGTTTCATATAAAAAATCTATTTTAGCCTTACCTTTTCAGAAGAATCATTTTTATTGAAATCATCTGCTTTAACAAGTACTATACAAATTGTTAGAATTAATATAAATTTCGACTTCATTCATCCAACGAAAGACAATTTGTAATACAAAAAAGAATCATAAAGAACAATTGAGTTTTGCAGCAGCCGGACCTCACTTATGCGATTTTCCATTTAGAGACTTAAGAATCGGGCGTTGCGTTACAAATTAGTCAATTTCAATAGAATGGCCATCAATTGACCAGTTTATTTCGATTATTTTTTTTACAGGTACTTTAATGAAATATCAAATTTTTTTCCAAAAAATCATTGGCTTGTTGCTGCCGGGGATCGAAGTTCGAAAAATTATAGGCTGATTGGGCGTCGCTCGGGGGTTGTGACTCCGAGGCACTCATGAATCTTTTTTTAAACAATGAAAAAATAGTTATTACTAACCCATAACCTTTATTGATCGTTGTTATAACTTTGTTTTGAAAAAAATTGAAAAAATTTTTTTGAAGGGGATAGCTCCATAAAAGTGTCGATCGTCTTTTCTCATCGCCCCTACAACTTTTGTTCGCAGTTTAAATCACTAACAAAAATTTTTGTAAAAATTAAAAAATTAGGGGGTTACCTCAGAGATGTGCAAAGTACCGGTACCGTTCAGAACTCAAAAACTGCAGCTCCAAATTAAAAGATAACAGTGCCATACGTAGGTACTGGTATACGGTACCTATGATTGGCATCGGTACCTGGAGGGGTTACATATCTAGTTTTTGAGATCTCGATGTACCGCAAAACGCACATCCTTGGGTTACCCTCTAAAAATTGAAAAATATGTGAATTTCAAAAAATAGCTCAAACTTACCCTACCTGGCGGTTCTTATGAGAGGCTTAAATTGGGCTCGCGAAGTGCGCCCAATTTAGGCTTAGACGTGCCTAGCGCTAGTTCAATCTTTGTTTTTCTTGTGTTCGAAGAATCTTTGTTCAAAGTCTTGTCGCGTTACCTTTTACTAAATCTAATATTTTCAATCTTCCACGCGCTTTATTTTATTGCATGTTTTCGTTACTAATTTAATTTCATTTATAATTCTTTTTTATAAAACTCCAAATAATAATTTAAAAAATATATACATTTCCCGACTTATTCATGATAGTGAAAAATGATAGAAATTTATAATAGATTTAAGCTTGTAGAACTCGCAGGTACACCTCCTAAAGCCAATTTGTCCGTTGCTCCGAGTGCTGCTTTTCTTCTTACATGCAGATCGTATGGAAGTGTTCCACGCATATTTGCGATGTTAAACAGTGTCATCATCGCCACTGTTTCATCTGATGCGTTTGCAGCGTTCCAAAAAAAAATTGATTTGTTGGATTCAAAAAAAAGAAATTATTTACTTCAATATCGCTGATAATCAACATGAATTGCCCAATCCTATTCATTATACCAAGAACACCAAGACTTCCATTTATAGCGTATACAAGCTGATTTAGGCATTCCAGATATTTATTTCGAGCTGATTTGACTATTGCCATTCCTTCTGGAGTTAGGGACTGTTCTAAAAATTAACAAAATATGTATATTATCGTTTCAAACTTATACCTCCAATCATAAAGAAAGAAATCACACGAAGCAATGCAAATTCGGCATCAGTCATTTTTAATTGACCAATTTGTTGTATATAAGAGGACATTATTCCACTGGAATTTGCCATTAACATAACAATGCTAAAAAAGAAAAAAAATGAAATTTTGGGGAAAAAGTGTTGCTCCAACTTCCAAAAGAACAAAAAAAGTAATCAAGAAAGGGACTAGGATGTTTAAAAACAGCGAACAACTGCCAACGGTCGATTTTATCCACTTTCCTGTGATGAAAATTAAAAAATGCCTTCGGATTCGAGTTTCAAATATCTAGAAACCCCTAGATATCAGCCAATTTGGACATTTTTTTGTAAATGCGAGTTTTTTACCCTTTAGAGGACCAAGGGGTAAAAAGCGAATTTTCACAAAAAATTTCCAAATTGTCTGAATTTTTGTACCCGGGGTTTTTCGACATGAGGAATTCAAATATGAATGAATTTTTTGATTTTGACCACAAGAAAGTGGAGAAATCGACCGTTGGCAGCTGTCCGCTAGTGAAATTTGTTAAACGTTGGTAGTTGTCCGTTGGCTGTTGTCCTAGATCCGCAAGAAGTATAACAAATTATCTTACTCTTTATCCACATAATTCCATTCTTCCTGATTTGTTGGAAAATAGGTACCACCACCTAAGGCTATGCCAGGTACATTCATTTTATGAGAGCGATGTCCGAATAGTAGGAAAACCGAGGAAACACATCTACTGAGTAACATTATTTCCTAAAAGCTTAATTTGCTAGATTAGAGAATTTCTTTAGGCTAGATGGTGTCGATTTCTTAAGTTAAATCTTAAGTTTTTCAGGGCTGGGACATTCATAGTTTTTAATTCTTACCCTATCTTTTTCGGATAATTGTTTGACTTCAGGTATACAACTGGCCCAATCAATATAATGAACTGTATTTCGACACCAGTTTTGAGAATAATACTGTGAAGAGGTGTAAACTTGTGGTGCCCAGTTGATCTAAATCCAAGAAACTACATAACTTTAGTATTTAAAAATAAAGTAACGAGAGCCGTGCGCTAGCGCGCTCGAAGGGAGGATAAGATGAGCGACTCGGAGCCTCGGTGCTTCTGAGTAGCGCTCCTCGTCTGCACATACTCATATTATACGTTTATAATAGGATAATGGGTTAAAAAACTAACCGGAGATCTTTGAGAGATCAATCTTGGCTCATGAAATCCAAGACGTTGTGGGACATTCAACGAGCAAGATTGCGCAAATTCTGAAGTGTGATGAGGAATGTTACAATCTACATACATGTCGCACATTCTAAAAATTTTGTATAAAAACATTATTTAGTTTCTTATTCCCGCTCTTGATGTTCTACATATCCTGACATTTCCTGTCTTATTTTGACCCATCTATTCTCAATCAGTATATTCCCTTTCATCCCGCCTTCATTTCCAAAATTCTATTTACTTACTTTTCAACAAGCATAAAATATTCTGCTATACCAATAGGAGTCGACATGTCTTTACTCTCAATTGAATTAAATGTTCCCAGTGGTGCATTTGGGTTATTAACCTAAAATAAACTTTAAAAATTTGTATTTTGTTGTGAAATCCGATCGATCACCAAAAAGGCCATTTTTTATATCAAAATCGACCAAATTTTTGTATTTTTTGAAAAACTCGAAAAAATTACATTGGTCCCACCTTATGTTTTTTCCCAAAATTTGGACAAATTTACGGGAAAAAAGATAAGGGGGACCAAGATAAATTTTTAACTTTTTGGGAACCCAATCCAGCACAGACCCCCTCTACTCCTGTTTGGCCATCTATCGTCGTCTCTGATTGTGTAAGGCTATTATACATTTGTCCTTTTCAACATTTGCCCTTTCTTAAATTTCAAAGTTTGCCCTTTGTTGGCGGTCGAGAGTTCGATCACGCTAGAGTCGAAAATTTTTTGGATCGACCAAAAAAACCACCAACAAAGGGCAAACGTTGAAATTTAAGAAAGGGCAAATGTATAATAGCTATGTGTAATCGTTAATTTCAACCATAAAGTAGGACAATTATAACGCGTTTTTCAAAAAATACGCCAAAAGTTTGCAAAAAGCTGGTTACAATAAAATTTTCATGGCGTAGTGGTAAAACTCCAACTTTATGCTAAAGGTTCGCTACCCATCAGCATCCAAAAATGATGAAAAAAATTCAGAAAATTTTGACCGATACTCGGAGCTCGATTTCGCAAACCGGCTCGCTCATAAAATTTTCAACTTTATCGAGCTTGTAGACGTGTAATGTAAATTATACATGATCATAACACCACTCACCAAAAGATTTCTTTCAATCCGTAAAGTTTCCAACTGTTGCATATCGACAACAGGTATTGGATCAATCGGAACATTTACAACATTTACACCGTGTGGATTTTCTATTCTGGGTATATTAGGAGGAACCATTTGAATTTTGGCGTTGAAAGGAGTTGATGGGACAAATTCTTTTTCTTTTGGCGGTGATGTGGAAGAAGCATGGGATAAAGTAACTCCTCTATCGCCATGGACCACTAAAAATGCGTAATTATAAAATTTTTTAGGACATTTAAAATTTACATTTTGGTTTAAGTCCAACATCTAAGCACCGCCTAAACCTACATGCACGGCATTTGTTTCGGAGTTCTAAAAGAAATTGTATTTGTGCATCAAAAAATTGTTACCATTTAGGACTTCGCATTTGTTTTCATACGAACACGTATAAGCTCGTTCAAAACGGACTGAGCGTCGAAAAAATCCTTTGCATCCACTAAAAATTTTATGTACACGTGTCCCAAAAAATGCACTTTTGCGATTTTTTCAAATTTTTCAAGTTCTTTAATTTTCACCAAAATAACACTGTAGATGGTTTTTCTATGCGAGAAATTGATTTTGCGCATTCCTGGATCTTGAAAACGCTTCCCTGACCCTGACCCAGGGAATGAAGTGTGTATTGAAACGAAAATATACTAATACATAGCCAGGAAGCGTTTTCAAGGTCTGTCAATGCTCGCAATCGATTTCTCGCATCGCAAAACCCCAAATAAAGTTAGTTTGGTTAAAATTAAAAAACTTGAAAAAATCGCATAAGCATTTTTTGGCACCCTTTAAAAATGCGAAATCGCGATTTATCCTCAGGTCCGCAGTTAAGGTCCCTTTTTTAAGAGAGAGCATTTGTGGATTTTCAATATTTGATCTTTCAAAAACAACAATGGACTTTTTATTTTTAAGCCTCCCGAGGTAATGGGAAGAGGAGCAAGTTCAGAGAGGAAACAGGTGAAGGATTCACTCAGCAAGTCCTACCCTAGGACTTGCTGCTGTGACCCTGTTTATCCTTACCTACAACAAATACCACCATAGTGATAGGTAGCCGGAGTTTCGTCACAAACCATACATCTTTGGGACGTTGGAAGAGGTGAATGCTTATGTTTAGACATATTAAACTAAAATTCTTTGAATTATTGCACGCTTTTATAGAGCTCGGCACGTGCTTTCGAAAGATCAGGGGAAACAATTACCATAGTGATGAGAAAAACCCGAAGTATATTATAATAGGTTGTGCGAAATAGAAACAAAAATAAGATCAGGCTCCTATTCAAATAGCTTATTAAAAAAAAGTTTTTTATGGCTGTTATTGGAAATTCATTGACAAAAAATTTAAAATGCTATCACCCGCGTGAGCTGTGCTAAATAAAAACTCCATTTCCCTCATGGGTTTCACGTGGCCGTTTAAGGTCTTAGAAATACCGAACCTCATGGGTTTCACGTGGCCGTTCAAGATCATAGAAATATCAATATTTTTTAGTATGGGAGCGGTCGCTCGTTACAATTGTATATTCTGATGAAACTAAGCATAATTTACACAAGAAACTCAAATTCTGGCGAAAAAGCTTTTTTAGTCTAGTATATACCAGCTTCACAATTGGGCAATAGGAATGAATGTACCGCACAAAAAAATTCCGCACGAATCTTCCGAACATGAATTTTCCGCACGGATCTACCGCACAGGATTTTCCGCACATTTTTTGCACAATAAAAGTTGCCTGAATTTCAATAAAATCGTGTTTATTGAAACGATTGGCAAAAATCTTTAAAAAATGTCGGAAAAAAATCAAGAATGTGAGGGATACATGTACCACCCTCCCCCCCAGGACTAAAAAAGATTAAAAAATCCAAAGGGTCCCTCGTATGTTTTTGATAAAAAAAATGTCAACTAGGATCGGGATCTTGTACCCCCATGAAAAAATCTTGGGTACGGCACCGAGTAGAGGTTTGTGTGTAAACAAAAAGGTTTTACTTATCTACAAAGTGTGTCATTTGATAAGATATAATGTTAAAAAGAACAAATATAAAAAATGTAAACATTAATTTAAAATTCGAAGCATTAAACAGTAGTCAAAATCGTACATTTTTTACATACACCCACAGCACAAAATTCTAACATTTTCTGTCTAACAAATGAAAAACAAATGATCAAGACCACAATCAATTGAATGAATAACTACATTGCCATGGAAATATAACATACATATTAAAAAAGATCAGCCTCACAATTCTTTTTGTACTTAGTTGAACCAAGTGCAAACAAAGAGAATAAACATCAGGATCCCAAAATTTGAAATAGAATTCATAATATACATAAATGATTGTCAAGAGAGAAAAAAGTGCTTTGAAAAAAAAGACAATCGATACAATTTAGACGTGTCTGAAGGAAAAAATTGTATCGTTGAGAGCGCACACCGTTAAGAAAGACGTAAGAAATTTAAAAAGCAATTTGAAAATGAATTTACAGGGTGTTCAAGAATGAGTTCCCCGATAAGAAAGCTCGATATCTCAAAAACGCAAAACTCTTATCAAATGCTGTCTTTTGCAACTTTCTAGTCCCATCAAACCAAAGATGTAAACATGTATTACACGCTACACGTTTAACGTGTAATAACGTGTACGTGTATTTTTGTAAAATTAGCGTTTTAAAAAATTTCCTTTACAGTAGCATGATTATTAAGACAAACTAAACATATTTCAATTTTACTACACGAAAAATCGAAATTTTGCGTGTATGTGAGTACACGATTCGTTCGTGTGCGTGTATTACACGTACACGTATACTACACGTTTAACGTGTACGTGTATTTGAACGTGTACGTGTACTACACGTGTAGTAAACGTATACGTGTAGTACACGACACGTTAAACGTGTACTACACGTATAAGTACACAAATATTTTTTCGTGTATTGAATTTTTTCATTTTTTGTTCAATAATCAAAATTTTGTCAAAAATTTAAAAAAAATTTTTATTTTTGTCAAAATTTTGAATTTTTGAAAAAATTAAATACACGAAAAAAACATTTGTGTATGTGTAGTACACGTACACGATAGCAAAATTTTAACGTGTACGTGTACTACGCGTATACGATAGAACGTGTACGTGTAGTACACGTACACGTTAAGGCAGCGCTCCCTAGCGTCGTAGGCGCTCGAACACAATTCCGAACAAAAAAACCAAAAAATTTTTTACATGGTAACTGTGTAAATGTTTTTTTCAATTTTTACGTCAAATTTTTGCCTTTCAAAGTACAATAGAGCCGTAGGCACTCGGTCTCCAGCTATTTATATCTAGAACGGGAAGAGTTCGACTCCCTAAGAAGAATTTTCAAATTTTTTTAAAAGTTTTAAAAATCAATAAAAAATTTTTGTTAAAAACTTAGATCTTTCCCTTCGGAAACTCAAGACTTCTCCTCCTTCACATTTTGACATACAAGCAGACTTTTTTCAATAGAAAAATATCAATAGTTAAAAACACTGACTATATCAAAACGTCCATTACATTGACGCATCTAACATCATGCATTGACTAACGTGTTTGCTTGAAAATTTCTAACCGGAAAGAGAAAAGCGTCTATGTCTCTCCTTTTCATTTAAAAGTGCTATCACGTTTTTTTACCGCTAAGTCCAAATGGGACAAACATTTATCGTAGAGTCCAAACGGCACAAACATTTGCAGCAGAGATCAGACGGCACAAATATGGATACGCAATCCCTTTCTAGCATGGCCTTAGCGCGACTGGATTAACTATGTAGTCTATCGCGCAAAAGAAAATAATAAGTGCAATAGCACCGATTGATTAATAACTTGCGCTAGATGTATTAACGTGTGAGATAGTTAATTAGTCGCATGAAGAAATCTATTGAATATTTAGCTTTTATATCTATGGTTTGTATTTCTTAGAATTGAAATGAATAGTCTGGGAACGAAAACAACTTTTATTTTTTATATTAGGTAGGTTATTCCCAAAGAACTTTTCGAAGGATCTTTGAAGAACTTTTTGAAAACTCAATTTTTGGGGGTAAAAAACTCGAATTTTCAAAAAGTTTTCCAAGATGAAATTGTCTATTTGGAGGTTTTTCAACATGGAGAACACGAATCTGAAGAAATTTTTTGATTTTGACCATTGGAAGTTACCCTCTATGAAGAGCATAGCCCTAAAATGGCGATAAACTTTCTATTCCCTGAAGCATCAGGGAAATTTTTCATGCCTCGAAAATGCGAACAAACGATTCCCCGCCTAGAAAAAACATAGTACGGTCGAAAGTAAGACATAAATCGACTTCTATAGTCAAATATCAACATTTTAAACTTGATTTTCATCTTTGAAAACCCCCGATTTTTTGAAAAGTCTGTTTATTGACATGAAAACATGACTTATTCTCAACAAGACTGGTTGAATCGTATCCAGCCTACACTCCACACATGCACAAACTTCCGTTTACGAAAGACATGTAGTATCCGGCAAAAAATTGAAAAATACAAATTTTGCGTTATGTTGACCAAAAAAAAGTTGCCAAATCGAAAAAATATGCAGTATTGAAAATTTTGACGTAAGACCTTGTGCATGTCTGATTTTATATACTACAAGAAAGTATAAAAGTTCAATGAAAGTCATCAGAAAGAGTTGCTTTAAAAAAAAATAAAAAGTGTGTAAATGTTGTTAGTTTTAAAGGAAAAGCAATTTCAATTTCACATTGCGTGTATAACCATTCACAAGAAAATTTTAAAATTATTCTCGGAAAATTAAAAGCATTGAATGGTAAGCATATGGAAATCTTATTGTAATTGCTGAATTACATTTAAAAATTCATGCTTTAAAGGAGCACTAGAAACGGCTTAGGTTTTGCTACATTTAAAAAAATGCTAGATCTCGCAGAATAAATCCATTTCAGACGCAGTTTTTTTTCAAAATTATAGAACCAACAATGAACTTTCACGTAGCGTAATCAATTTTTTGTGAGACCTCAAGTTTTCGTTGTAATACACTCCAAGATTTAGTGTAAAATGTTCATTTTTTATGTGTTAGTAAAATCAAGATAAATGATTAGGCTACGTGAAAGTTCATTATTGGTTCTATAATTTTGAAAAAAAACCGCGCCTGAAATGGATTTTTCCTGCGAGATCTAGCACGTTTTAAAAATGTAGCAAAACCTAAGCCGTTGCTAGTGCTCCTTTGATTTGCATTTCAGGTATGAATACTACTTCAAACAAATCCGAAATCGATTGCAACAATCCTTGCAACTTGTTTTTCGGCTATGCCTTCAACTATTTAATCGTTATTCTTATTTTGTACTTTTTCCTAATGTTCAGTATCATAATTGCTTGGGCAACTAAAGCCATGATATCCGAACTAAACAAAGAACAAAAACGCTGTACGCACGCTAAAATGAAGGAACGAAAGAAAATGACTTGTTTTGGAGTAATCTTCCTTTTTCTATTTGTTATATTTTGTCTTATGATAATCTTATTAACATTTATGTTATTTATGAAACCTGCTTCTAAACGTTTCTCTGGAGAAAATTTGGATGGCTGTATTTCATATGTCGTAAAAGAAAGCGTTTTTGGGATACTTCTTACTCTTATTGTTCAAATAGGCATGTTCACAATACTGATGATAATAAGAGCGAAATATGGAAAAAATTCAGCAGATTTTTATAAAGAAGTCACAGATGGTAAAACCACGTTTGTTAATAGATGGGAAAATGCTCGGCTAATAAATGATGGGTATCAAATTTGTGTGGAATGTGAAAAAATCACGAGAAGCACTCTTAAAATACAATTAATCTTGGTTGTAGTCCTTCTAATTATGTGTGTATCTGCTTTTGTTACATTTTCTTATTGGTTTGGCTCTAAGAATTTTATTGTTGATGGAGATGTTAGAAAATGCTTGGAAAATTGAAAAGTTTTTAGATTGAATTCCAAGTAATGCCCAATCTATAGTGTTAAACGTAAACGTTTTCTTTAAATCCTGTAAATAGTTTCATACTCCAATAAGTATTTTGATGTTGTTTGCCAATATTTAATTTTTAACTGCTTAATAAAAAGTTTTGAAAGATATATATAACAAGTATAATAACAAGAAACGATTAGTTAGCACACTTTGAAAACCAAAAGTACTTCATTTTCGAGATTTACAACTTCTACTTTCTTCTATGAAGACACATTGTTGAAAAATCATTAGAAACAATAGATTTTCAGGAAAATATGAATACTTAGGATTTAATCGTGTTTTAGGAGGTCAAGGATGCGTTTTTAGATTTGTTCATTGTTAATTTCGGAATCCCTGTTAAAAATTACCCCTCGGATAACTATTTTTTGGAAAAAAATTTTCCGACTCAGATCAGTTTAGGATTGATACGTTCTTCTAAGGTTAATAAGCATGCTTCAAAATGATGTGTGACTCGGGAAACATGATTTTTCTTCAGTAATACACGCAAAAAAGTTTAAAAAAAGCCTTTTTTGCGTGTATTATTAAAGAAAAAAATGATCAGCAATCCTCGGGCTATCATTGTTACTAGCTAAATTTTGAAAACAAAAAAAAAATTTTTTGAGACTGGTGCTATATGGTTTTCTTGCAAGATTTTGTGGAATTTTTCATTTTCGGAAAATTTCTGAATATTTTTGCACAAAATCAGACATTTTTCTGACGCGCCAACGGCATTTTCTCGTGTGTCATAGGTTTTTTTACACGCGCCAACGCCTTTTTCCCGCGCGCCAATGATTTTTCTTGCGCAAATGTTCATTTTCATATGAAATTTTGGTATTTTTTCCTTTTTTGAGCTTGTTTAGATTATTTTTGCAAAAAAATCTTCCTTATTCATCGGATATGTATTTTTACATCATTTGCATTACAATCAATCACATTTTCAAAAATTGACAAAAAATACCATGTCCCCCTAGGGACATGGACAGTGCCGTTAAATCGAGGTTTGACTGTAATCGGTTTAGTCCTCTTTTGGTACGCCTTTTTACGTGTATTAACGTCATGGTGTTTCTTTCCTTCTAATAAAGAGTGATAAGAAAACATTAAAACCCAACAGAATTTTGGTTTTTTCCTTATCAGTGTTTTCAGATGTTCCATTTCGTCTACATTAATGGGAGATGCTACTCAGAGAACAAAAAAAATTACGCAATGAAAAAATTGAGGATGTGTAAAATGAATTTAAAAAACTCTAAAGGTATAAAGAAAAAAGCAGCTAAAATCCTAAGCTTCAACCTGCGCTTAATTTTAATTCTAGCCTATTCATAACTTTAGGCCTAGTCAGGAAAGATCATCACGTTTATCTTTTATTAAAGAGTGCATCAAAAAGGATATAAAGCATATACAAGGTAAATAATAAAATAAGCCAATTCTATAAAGAGTCTAAAAATTAAAGCATAAATCCATATGACTTAACTATGGTGTCATTGCGTAGGATAAGAGTAAATGTTGTTCATGGTGTGTTTCTTATGTAGAATTTTGCTAACATTAAACATTCATTCGACATAAAATTTTATTTTAATCAAAATGCACGGAACAATTCAAATTAGAGGTCGCAAATACGTCATATCAACATTACATCAACAGATTGACAGACTGTCAATTACGTTGACGTATTGACAGAACCCACAATCGATCTGTTGGCGTTATGTCAACGTACACGTTGACGTAAATTGACATATCAACTACACTTTACTAAGTTTTTGCTTTTTGATAAGTTCGACACAACAAAGAAATTCATTAAAAAATTTGTTGACTTTCGAAAATTTAATATTTTGTTGACTTTCGCCGAACTTATCAAAGAGAAAAAACTTAGTAAAATGAAGTTGATTTAAATTTACCGCAATCGTACGTCAACGTATTGACGTACCTCGTCTATCAATTTACGTCAATTCCATCAATCCAATTGACATACAAATCTGTCATTACGTTGACGCATTTGCGACCCCTAATTCAAATTTAATATTAGAATTCAATAATTTATATAAAAAATGGACAACAAATTGGGTAAAGCTATTCAAATTGCTGTCATCGAAAAATTATATACTTTGTCCTTGTTAGTCACAACAACTCCACAAACATATGGATGAATGTCATTAGCGCAATTAAAACTATACCACCTTCCACTGACAGTTCCCATAGCTCCACAAAGATTTTTCGACCCAGTCGGATATCCTTAAAAAATTTCTTTTATACATCTTAAATTTTTCATACTTGAAGCCCAGTTTGAATAAATCCAAGATGAATTATCAGTCCATGTCCAAGTTCCTGGATATGTAAGCGTATTTGCGCCAATCCATGCATCATCATATCGGCTCAAAATGACATGGATTTTGGAAAGCAAAAAGGAGTTTTGAAAGGCATTGACAATAGATGTTAGATGACCTCCGAGAGCTTGACAGGATTCTTCGGCAGCTTGCCATGTGGTTGGGGTATCGACGACTATGTAGCATTCATCAGGGTTGGTGCCTTGGATAGCTCCACTAGGGCAACCTCCATAGGCATAAGAGCAGTAAGTTAAGACCAAGGCAAGGAGATGGAAAAACATCATTTTTATGATAACAATGAATGATTTTTTTATTCACTTTTATATAGACTAAAAATTGTGCAATCCTTCTGTGTGGGCTTAAAAATATTCTGTAGTCTTATCACCAAGTCATGTGTACTCTAAAAATGTATGATCACACATCGGGATCTTTTTTATTGAAGCCATAACAAAAGCAACAATTATGAACAAAACTATTCAAGATGACCGCCCTTAGCTTCTACATAGGCTTCAACCGCTTGGGAAAATTATCAACAATTTTTTCCAACCAACTCCCATGAGGGATGGAAGTTGGTTAATTGGGAGAGAGTTATGTACTTAGAGAAGGAGGATGGGATCAGATACATCCGGAATGAGGTCAGGCAACTCAGGATGTTAGATATTTAGGATCCGGGTCAGATACTTTGAGAGATGGGTTACGTGTCCCATAGTTGTGGTGAAAAAGACCAGATATCTCGGGAGGGCTCAGAACTTCGAGAGGGGTGTCAGATCTTTGGGTTGCAGATAGATGGGAAAGAAAATACTTTGGGGAGGGATCATATACAAATGATGCGAGATACCCTAAGGATATAATAAATGCTAGGCATTTTGGAGGGGAGATTGAAGGGGGCATGTGTTCATATTCTTTGGGATGGAATGCATTGAAGGACCCAGGATTTTCGCTACTGGTGGGGGGGGGGAAGAATGTTGGACTTTTTTTTGATTTTTTTTTGACAGCAAAATAACCCCAAAATGTGTTCCTCACGTAAAATTGCCCCTACGAAGCATATTTTCAGTAAAATTTTCGCGTTTTTCCTACTTAACTTACCCATCCCCACCCGCATAACATCATTTTTTAATCATTATTTTTTGTGTTTTTAATCTTCTTTGTTTATAGTCAAGAGATGGAGCCATAAATGCCGACTTCTAAGAAAGGGCGAACTCTCTATATCGAAAATAATTTTTTCCTCTTTTGGTACGTCTTTTTACGTGTATTAACGCCATGGTTTTTATTTCCTTCTAATAAAGAGTGATAAGAAAGCATTAAAGAAAACATTAAGTGATAAGAAAACATTCGGGGGCGAAGTCGTTCCTCCTATAATCGCCCTTGAGACTCCCCTACCAGTCGTTGGTTATGGGGTGAGCTGAACGCGACAAGAAGACGACTGTATTATCTGTCTCCAAACAGCAACAACTCCGATTACTCGTTCTCCACGCAACTACGTACACTACATTCGCAACTATTGGTCTCGTCGTGGAAAGGTTCCTTGATCATGGACACTGGCTTGAAAGAAGAGAATGGCTAGCATCGCTCTTGAGAAAGGCTCTGTACTCCATACCAGCTGACGCTTCGTCCATCTTTATAGCTTGTTCCTGGTTCCATGAAACCCAACAATGCAGTTGCCAACCTCACAAGAATGTGCACAACCTCATGATTTTGGCGTGCTCTCTTATCCAACGATTCTGTGATACTATGCGTTTTTCATAATAAAAATTTTCATATGGGCGACGGCAATCTTTAAAGATGAGAATCTGAAGGATTTTCTACAAAAGAAATGATTGAAAAAGCTTTTAAAATCGCGAAGATATGATTTTTTGAAAATTATGTTTTTTTTCGATGTTTTCCTTATTTCCAAAAAAAGTGAAAAATTTAAAAAAAGCATAATTTTCAAAAAATCATATCTCCGCAATTTTAAAAGCTTTTTCAATAATTCTTTTTTTTAAATACCTCAGAATCCCAACTTTCTTTTATGAAAACAATTATTAAAAAATATATTATTTTCGACAAGATATGGATTTTTGAAGTTGATGAATTTTCCAATTTTTCTTAAATTTGCCTATTTTCAGAAATTTGCCAAAAATCGAGTATAGTTCAGATTTCTTCGAGCGACCGCAATTCTAAAAGTTGGGATTCTGAGGTATTTTTTACAAAAAGCATTATTGAAAAAGCTTTTAAAATCGCGGAGATATGATTTTTTGAAAATTATGCTTTTTTTCAATTTTTGCACTTTTT
>JAQGCP010000676.1:0-15335 GCA_034699885.1 Acrobeloides thornei | reverse complement strand
GACGAATAAAATGACACCAAAATTATCGAATTTGAAAAATGTTTTGGGTTATTGAAACGAAAACCATGAATCAGGGATTTCGTTTCAATAACCCAAAATATTGTTCAAATTCAATAATTTTGGTGTCATTTGATTCGTTCGACGAGTTATAAAAAATGCTGTATTTATTTTTTTAATGTTCAAGGATTTTTAATTTTATAATGTTTTATTAAATCGTTTCAATAAACAATTTGAGGCACAAGTTTTCGTTTCAATGTTCAAACTCGTTTGAAAATTTTTTTGTTTCTCTCATAACTTTTTATGGTTAGGTTTTCAAGTAGTGCTGTAAAAGCAGAAAATGCTTCAAATTTTGTGCTCTGTCACATGGCATCAAAACACAAAAGTAGACTGGTCCTTTCATTTACACTTATTTTCTAATAATACTGATGTATAATAAGTTATTCTAATAAACTATTATTTTTTTATTTTGTTTCTACTTTATGCTAGTTTGTGTCAAGAATGTTGTAGAGACATATATAAAGAAGCATAAGCCATGGAAAACAAACTAGAAAATACAATGATCAATGTCATCATCGTAAACATAAAAGAAATTTTACCTGCCTAGTGAATAGTCAGCACGTTTCCCTCTACCGACTTCAAAGGCACACAGACTTTTAGCTTTTTTTATTTGAAGGTTTTTTAATTGTGAGTTAGGTGGAATCTTGAAAAGAAAAAAATGAGTAGATTCGAAGATAAAGTTGTTATTATTACCGGTAATTTTTTTCTACGACCATTGAACTTTTGAACAGGCCTAGGACTATTGAACTCCAGGACCATTGAACTTTTGAGAATTTATTTTTAAAAGAAAGAGGAATTTTTACTGATCATTTTTTATTTTTACGGCATCCCTTGAAAGTTTAACCCTTTCGAGAAAATTGCGTTTGAAAGTTGAATTTGCGTTCATGTTTTCGTTGTAATACACAAAAAATTTTGAACTTTTTGTGGAAAAATCAATTTTTGCATCGATTTTTTCAATTTTCATAAAATGTACGCTGTAGCAATTTTTATAGCTAAATGAGACGAGCAAAATGACACGAAAATTATCCAATTTGAAAATTGTTTTGGGTTATTGAAACGAAAATTATGATTCATGTTTTCGTTTCAATATATAGGGTTTCAAAAATTCTATTTTTTATCCCCTTATTTCATTTTTTAAGGATCCAGCGCCGGTATTGGCCAGGCAGCAGCTTTAGCCTTTGCCAAAGAAGGAGCCTCTGTAACCATACATGGACGATCAACAGATGGTATTAAGGTAGATTTTATACTTGTACAGGGTGAATGTACAACAAAAAAGTGTATTTTGTGATTTTTGGGGCTCGAAAATTTTTTTGGAATTGGAAATTTTTTTCTAAAAATGACCCATATACGGGGGTAATTTTATGCGGGGAATCGATTGCGCGCATTCTCGGAGCATGAAAATGCTTCCTTGACCCTGATTCAGGGAATGGGGTTGGTGTATTGACACGAGAATTGAAAGATTTTCTAATTTTGCCCGGAAATCATCCATCTGGGGGTAATTTTATACGATTGCGCGCATTTTATAAGCATGAAAACGATTTTCGCATCAATACACCGAATCCATTCCCTGAATCAGGGTCAAGGAAGTGTTTTATGCTTCGGAAATGCGCGCAATCGATTCCCCGCATAAAATTACCCCCAGATGGATGCTTTCATGGCGAAAATAGAAAAATTTTTAATTTTCGCGTCAATACACCAACCCCATTCCCTGAATCAGGGTCAATGAAGCGTTTTCATGCTTCGAGAATGCGCGCAATCAATTTTCCGCATAAAATTTGGGTCATTTTTAGAAGAAAATTTTCCGTTCAAAAAAGTTTGCCGGATCCCAAAAATCACAAAAATACACCTTTTTGACTCACCCTGTAAAAAAATTTACACAACATTTTTAGAGAACCGTCGAATTGTTGACAAGTCACGGAATTCCTGAGAAACGCATTCAAACCGTACAAGGTGCTATCGAAGACGAGACCACTTGTCATTCAATAATCGAAAAAACTGTTGACAAATTCGGGAAAATCGATGTTTTGGTGAATAACGCTGGACTTGCATGTAAGCCGAATACGGCTATAACTTCATTGGAGAATTTCGATTACCTTTTCAAAGTCAATGTTCGAAGGTGAGGAAAAATGGGGCGACTCAAGTTGTCCCCCACCCCTTTTGCCTCTATAGGGCAATTGCCCCCAATCAGGACATGTTGCACCAGTCGAGTGGGAAAAAAGTTCCCCATTTTTGTTTATATTCGGAAAGTTCATGAAAAATGGAGCATTTTTTGTTTTTACGGCATGTCCCTAGTGGAACATAGCCTAGTGGATAGCATCACAGACTTTGAGCTTGAAGACCCGGGTTCAATTCCCGCTCAGAGCCAAATCTTTTTGCATCGTTCAAAATTACTGAAAATTTTCGCCTCGCATAAAATTACCCCTAGGCAAAAATTTTCATCAATCAAGCAAAAAGATTTGCTTCGAGCGGGGATTGAACCCGGGTCTTTAAACTCGAAGTGCGTGATGTTATCCACTAGACTATGCTTTCGGTGCTTTTTGGAGCCTATCCGTGAAACAGACTTTAGGGATGATTATTTAGTAATTGTTGACTCACAACTTGAAACATTCTTTTTAGCTGCATCCTTTTGACAGAACTAGCTGTACCATATCTTGAAAAAACAAAAGGCAATATTATCAACGTTAGTAGTGCGACGGCTATCAAAACAGTATTTTCTTACTTTATAATTACAGGGTGTTCCAAAAAAACCGCCATCTGATAATTTTTTTGTGAAACTTTTTCAAAAATTTTTTTCTCCAAAATGACTCGCTAGAGGGGTATTTTGATGAGAGAAATCGATTGCGCGCATCAAAAAACCTTGAAAACACCTCCCACACCATGAAATAAACTCCGTTTCCCGCTGAACTACAAAAAAAGTTGGTCATTCATAGCCTAGTGGCTAAGGAAGCCGCCCGTCCGATCCGACAAGTTAAGCAACGTCGGGCCCTCAGATTCGATCCTGCTAGGGCAAAAGTTTTGATTTTCAAAAAAATTCTTTTACAAACAATGGCGCAAAAATTTTTGTAGAGAATTTTTGAAAATCAAAATTTGACCTAGCGGGATCGAACCTGAAGGCCCAACATTGCTTAACTTGCCAGAACGAACAAGCGATTTCCTTAGCCACTAGGCTATGGGTGACCAACTTTTTTTGTAGCTCAGCGGGAAACAGGGTATATAAGATTTTCGTATTTTTCCAGTTCTTTTCGATAGGAATTCCTACTTGAAAATTGGATATTTCATGGTCTGGGAGGCGTTTTCAAGGGGTTTCGATGAGCGCAATCGATTTCTCGCATAAAAATACCCCTAATGAGTCATTTTGGAAGAAAATTTTTTTAAATTTTCGTCAAAAAATGACCAAATGGCGGTTTTTTTAACACCATGTATTATTTTTTTCCAATTTAGACACCTTACATAGCTTTCTATGGAATGAGCAAAGCTGCATTGGATCATTTTTGTCGAAACTATGCTGTTATGCTGGCTCCAAAAGGAATCAGAGTGAATAATTTGAAGTGAGAGCAAAATTTTTGAAAAAAAATTCAAAATGAATTTCTAGTCCCGGACCATTGGATACGGAGTTCCATGAAAAAAGAGGAGCCTCAAAGGAAGAAGTCGGAAAGGTAAATCAAGTACTAAATCAACCAAAAACTGGCAATATATTTAGATGAAAGAATGGGCTAAACAAGCAATTCCACTTCGGAGATTTGGAAATGCGGAAGAAATGGCGCCGTATCTTTTATTTCTAGCTCATGATGCCACTTATACGACTGGTACTATCATGCTAGCAGATGGAGGATCTTGTGTTCATTCTCCCGTTCCACAGAAATCAGATTGACATTTGTTTTTTTACGACTTTATTATACCAAAATAAATAATTACGCAAATTTATATGGGGAAGGGGGACGAAATTTTTGCACATAGGGGCAGATATTTTTGGCATATCCAACTTTGACATGACGCATTTAACACGAAAGTAGTTGACACGATGCGTCGTGTTAACTACCAAATAGCGTGACATTTTAGCCAACTATGGAAAAAATTTTACGAACTATGCTCGGACGGTAATATGTTCAGACGGTTATATTGAAGTAGTAAATGTGCTTTCTTCCTTTCATAAATGGTCAAGTCTTGCTTCAACAGTAGATCTTCATTTATCAGATGACCACCTGAAACGTTTTCATGCTGTCCAGAGAAACATGGTAACGATGAATGGTGTGCTACTTCTACCCTGGTAAAAAGGTTGGAAAATTTGGGTGGCTTTGGTAGTTCGGTCAAAATTCATGTAATGGGGCAGCACGTAGGATCTTTTGCGTGGCGCTATCGTATGCTTGGTGTAGTTTCAGAAGAAGGAATTGAAAGGCTACATCGCACAATTAATGAAGACTTCAGAAATGTTTCTCGTCAAAGTGACTTAGAGGCAAGCTGAACTTGTATAGCCCAGCGCTGAAGAGTAAGTCGTGTTCGTTCCAAGTCACTTCGACGAGAAACATTTCTGAAGCCTTCGTTAATTGTGCGATATAGCCTTTCAATTCTTTCGTCTGAAACTGCACCGAGTATATGTGGCGCCACGCAAAGGATCCTACGTGCTGAATCATTACATGAATTTTGACCGAACTACTAAAGCCACCCAAATTTTTCAGCCTTTTTACCAGAGTAAAAGTAGCACAACATTCATCGTGATCATGTATCTCTAGACAGCATGAACGTTGTTCATCTGATAAGTGAAGATCCATTGTTGAAGCAAGACTTGATCATTTATCAAAGGAAGAAAGCGCACTTACTACTCAATTTTAATTGGGAAACATCAAGCTGTTCACTTTTCTCAACAAGGCACAATTTTTGACCAATGTGCAATGTGCAAAAATTTTTTTCCCCTCATCAAAAATGACTTTTTCGGCCATTTTTTTTCTTGACATCAAACAATTTAAACCCTTTATTTTTCAATTAAATGTTTTCTTGCACTTTATTCTCAATTTTGGTATTTGAAATTTTGAAAAAATAAGCTGCTTCTTAACACTACGGCCAAAGCGGATGATGGGATAAGAGAAGGCAGTTTCCTAAAAAAACAAAATTTACACATAAGCAAATTATGATTATGACTTGCCTTCTTAGGCACTTTAATTTCAAAAATTTTTTGGATTTTTACCCCAAAAACTCTTTAAAATTTAATTTTTTACCAAAATTCATCTTACCTATACATCTCTTGACTCTGAATTCACTAATAGAAGATTGGACTTTGAAAGATTAGTTTTTGAAGCAGAGCACTGATAACGAATCTCTTGGAAAGCAGTATGATTTGATACCAGATGTTTGTAAAATTTGATACAAGATGTTTAAAGAATGCCTATTGGTCCGTTATCAGCTCTATTTTCCTTAATGCAACACATGATATCGTAAAAATTTTCATGGGGAGCATCACATAATGTTCGCAAACTACTCCATTCAAGTAAACATGAGATAAAACATTGAATAATACTTCTTAACTATTCAATTTTATCAGGAACAATCACTTGCTTTAGTTGTACTGGAATGTACTTTATGAAAATTGTTCTAAAATGTTCTAGAGAGACTCTAAAATGTTCTAGAAAGACCCTAAAGTGTTCTAAAAATGTTCTCGAGATACTGTGGTCTCCTGAAAATTTTCTTATCAATGCACAAGAATACAGAATGCACCAATGCACAAGAATATATATTCAAACGATTTAACATCGTTTCTGCGTGAATTGTGATGAGAATGTAACTTTACATTTCCGTAACCGTAGCCGGTTACGGATTAGGTTGCGTAACCGTAACCTCTTGGGTTACGTAACCTAAGAGCTACAAGTCTAAGCTATTGAAATGCGCGGATGCCGCGATTACGCCGAATTACTAATAGAAGGTAAGAAATGCAAACTCCAGCAAGATTCTGGATCCGATATTACAATTGTTTCTGAAGAATTCTGGTCTGTAAATCTCGAAAAACCCGAGTTACATGACTCAGACCGAACTGCTACAAATTAGCCCATTTGGAAAGATTTTTGGCATAAAACTATAGGTACGCGGCATAGACCTTTAAAGTAATTTTTCAACACTTTTTATTAAAACTGACTGCAAACCTGTCTATCCAACGATTCGTTTATAGTATAACCGTTTAATCTTTGAGTGTTTGTTTTTATTTATTCAAAAATGACAAAAAAGCTTTATAGAAGTTTATATTTTTATGATGCTCGAAGCATAATGCTTATGCTTTGACTTCACAAACATAGCATCCTTGAGCTGTGCCATCAATATTTGTCCATTTTCCATCGGCTATATTCAACTGACTGTATATATTGTTGCTATTACTAGAGGGGTATCCTGAAAAACTTTTTTATTTTTCAACAGTTTTAGTCATGCTTACCTGATCTCCAGTTCCGGTAGATGGAAGTATCGTTATTAATCCACGACCAGGAATTACTCGTTTGCGTTAATCCAATAAAGGCTTGTGAACAACTTGTTTGATTTTTTAGGACACCTAATTTTTAATATATATATAACGTGAGTACTTAATTTACTTAAAATTTCATTATTCTCGAAAGCCGAGTCGATACTTGCTAGGCTTGCTTTGGGATTTTGTTGTCGACAGTCATTATTAGAACTTTGCCAATCTTTTGGAGTTTGTATAAAATTGTAGCAATTACATGAATCTGTAATAGATTGATACCAGTTACCTGCGGGACAGGCACAATCTAAAAGTTTTATATTAGTTAATTTGTAGTAGATAATCGTGTCGAGAAAATGGTATTCTAGGGGTATCTCCCCTCAGTGGAGAAGGGTTGAATAGGGGAGGACCAACCAAGATACCCTGATGTAATTTTTATTTATCCAAATTTTGTTGAAAATAATTCGGCATAGTCAAAAACCAGAGGTTAACGGTGACATGTGCTGGCACGTCACACCTGGCACATGTGCCCATGGGCACGTCACATGTTGAGGTTGGCACATGTGCCACACTGGCACGTGTGCCAGCATATCCGACATACCTCCTGTCACATTATAAACAATTGTAGTAAAAGATCTTGGTTCAAGTGTCAAACTGGTCCAACCACCTTTATTATTATAAACAGTAACTGTATAGCTTGTAGAATTATCTCGGTTATTTAAGAAAATAACATGTTCTCCAGATGGAGTAATGGCAGCTGTTCCGATTAATTCAGGGATTGGGTTTTCCCACTCAAGTCCAATAATGGTGGAATTGGGAACAATGAATTTTCTGAAAAAATAAAACTTTTTAAGGCAACTAAAAATGAAACATACGCGACGTGTCCTAAAGCATAATACATTGGTTGCTTTTCGAATTCGTCTGAAACGTTGCTGACGATGATTGGTGACTCTAATTGCGAATCGATCCAACTCGGTTGACCATTTGGATCTAGACACATGTTCCAATCAGTCCAGCCAACAACCCAACTATTAAGTGTCTAAATTTTTTAATTTTATGACAATTAAATTTTCAAACCTCGATAAGACTGAATGCATAGTTGTCTGCTTCTTGCCATGAACCAAATACCGGAGCATTCAAATTGCAAGCCTTAAAGTAAAAGAAATTAAGAAAAGGAGGAATTAATACTTCAGTGTACAATAAAAATTTATCAGGATACTTTTCATGCACCTCAATTAAAGAAACTATGTCTGGCTTATCTCCATCGGCATACCAATGAATCGCCATTCCGTCAACTATTTTACTAGCTTCTGGATCGCCATAAATCTAAAAAATATTCTTTAACATTTAAATCTCCGTTTTTAACTATAGGATAAATTGAGCACTTATTGGGCTCCAACACTGCCACATCTCCGTCCCTGAATCCAGCCCTAGGGTTGACGATATATCGGAAATCGAGACTCTCGAAGATTTTGACCTAGGCATTTTTAGCGTTTTCAAGACTTCGAAGCAATCTCGATCTCGAAATCGAGAGTCTCGAACCGATCTCGAATCGAGATTTTTTCGCTGAGGTCATTTGAAAGTCGGATTTTTTAAAATCATTATTTTCTGAGAATTGTAACCAGGTCAAAATGGCCGATCAGTGTCAATACCATGTCAAAAAATCGGAGGTGTTGTCAAAGATTTGCGATTGTCTATTTATTGAAGCGAAAACTTGATATAGATGTCTATATAAAAGTTGTAGCACAGATTCTCCTCATTCATATAAGTGGTCGATGAGCTCTTGATTCAATTCCTACGCTGATTTATAGTCAAAACAAAGTAAATATGCGCTTTTTATGGTATAACTAAAAAACTGATGCCACAGACACCCAGTCCTTGGATCAATTTAGAAGTTCCCTCCCCCAAATCCGAAAAAGTGAAAAGTTTTCCTAATGGCTCCCTCCACGGTAATTTGAAGGTAATACAAAAATTTTCTCTGTAGGGAGGGGTATTGACAAAAAATAAACTAGTTGTGTTTAATTTTCTTACATCTGCTGCATATCGTTGGATTCCATCATAAGGATTATGTTGCTCATCATAACTATAATAATTATCATCCATAATCATAAGTTTTAAATTTTTCGTAACTGGGTTGTTTCGAAGAGCTTGTCCCCAAGCACCTTTAGCGAAATCACTAAAAGAAAAGTTTAATTTTTATCATAAAAATTTTTTATACCGTTCCATAGTAGAATTAAGAAACAGTGCTTCGTTACGATAATTTGGTTTCAAACCCATTCCAGGTTCGTTTTCCATAGTAACACCCCAGAAAGTAACATTATTTTTGGCATATTCTTCAAAAAATCTAAAGCCCAGACATGTAAAGTGCCGCTCGGAAGCTCTTTTGAGATTGACGGTCGAGTGCGTCGCTCAGGAGCTCCATAGTCTCTCGGTGTCCAGCTTATATATTTAATACCTGACAAAATAGTTAGCAAATGTTTGGTAGTATGGTCCATTGACTTCACCTTTTAAAGGTGCCCCTCCTTGCATTTGGTCATTTGTTTTCATCCAACCTGGTGGAGCCCATGGTGATGCAAACAACCTTAATTTTCCACCGCTAATTTGTTTCGCTTGTAGTATAAGTGGTATCTAAATTATAGGAAAAATGATCAAGTTTTCCGGTTTAGTCTATCTTAATATAGTCATATTGCGTTAATGCGAAATGCGTTAAATTGAAGTCATTAGGAACCTCAGCATAGGAAAAATTAGTTAACGAAAAATCACAACTAGCTATAGGTACACGCCCAGTTGTATATCCAATGCCTAAAAATTTGAAGCAATGTGAAAGGTGTGCATTTGAAAAAAGTATAGAAATTTTTTAGTAAGTTCCTAGACCGACGCGCCTTCGGCACTATTTGAGCTGATTCTCTCATCTCTTGTTTTTGAGCTTGTCCTAGCGTATGAAACAAACGCAAAAGTGCGCAACCTGGGGTCTGCGCGAAATTTTTCTCAGACACACACTGTGACAAACATTTCTTCTTTATTTTTAGCAATTCATATCAAGACCAAAATATGCATTTAGTAAATTTAGACGTGCGCCATCACTTAGTCTTCTCATGTTATGCACTGCCGCATCAGTCCATGCGCCGCCAAAGCCAAAAACGGTTTGATTTCTCCTTGTTTCATTCGTTTTGATTATAATCGATGATGGTGCTGGAAAAAATAACTATTTGTGTGCAAAACGAGGGAAGATCATACTTGTTGAAGAATCAAATAGTAGCGTAGTCCTTTCTAAACGTTTGCCACTTCTGGAAGTAGTATAAACCGCAGCAATATTTAATCCAAGGCTTCCTAGAGGCGTAAGTTCATCACAATAAGTTGAATTACAAACGCAATTCATACAAACGGTGTCGTTACATCCATTGTAATATTTTGGCACACATTGTTTTTGAGCATTGAGATTTGCTAAGAAGGCTAAAAGTTAAAATTTAGTTCTGAAAACACGTATTAGGTCGTCAAGTATTGCATCTTTTCTTTTTGCTACCCAAGAGATTCCAGAAGTCCGTTTTCGACAAACCTTTTTTTGAATATTAGGCAAAAATGTATGCTGAATACGATCCAATTGGTCTTTTTGAGAATAAGACTTTTTGTTTTCATGTCAATATGCATACTTTTCAAAAATCGGGGTTTTCAAAGGTGAAAACCAACTTCAAAATCTTGAAATTTGGCTCTATAAGTCGATTTTTGACGAAATTTTCGATCTTACTATTGTTTTTCTAGGCGGGAAATCAATTGTGCGAATTTTTGAGACATGAAAAAATTTCCCTGACCATGATTCAGGGATTACAAAGTTTATAAGCATTTTAGAGGTATGCTACGCTTAGGGGTAACTAAGCCGGTATAAAAGCTAAAAGGAATGTAACCCCAAGAGTTTGCATGTAATATTATTTTTTTAATTTATGTTTTTAAAATTTGATTACCTAAAAGAAATAATAGAACAACTGATAAGCAGGTATGCATGATTGGATCAACGCACCCTGAGAATTCATTTTACATTTCTATTTATACTTTAACAATACAAACTAATACGTGAATATAGAGTTCAATTCTATTTATTTTATCAGTGATTCTTGTTTGTTTTCATCAGAACACAAGAAATTTGAAAAAAGTCAAGTAACTATTAGATGTGTATACTGGCCTTTAGAGGGGGTGCGAGAATCTATTCCCCCTATCCATTTTTTATTCGATCATTCTCTTAAAAAAGTATTGTACTTCATGAGGATTGCCCTAGTGCCACTTGGAGTTCTCGGGAGCGCCGCAGGCACTTGAATTCCAATGTATGTATAAAGAGATGGTTCAATCCCTATTGGTGGCCAATCAAAAATTTTGCTTTTCATAAATTTGATGGAGACTTCTCGAAATAATTCACATTTTGCTGATAGGAAATTCTAGTGTATCGTCAAAAGTTCTGTTGTTTCAAGATAAGAAATTATTTAAATCACGTTAAAATCATATGGTTCATGGCAAGAAGCAGACAACTATGCATTTAGTTTTATCGAGGTTTGAAAATTTAATAGTCATAAAATTTAAAAAATTTAGACACTTAATAGTTGGATTATTGGTTGGACCGATTGGAACATGTGTCTAGAAAAATTACGTCAAAAATTTGACCCCTAAAATACAAAGATTGATCCATATCTCTGCGAGGTTAGTTCATAGCCGGCTCCCCGATAGCTCAGCTTTTAGGGCTTTATTAGAGCTTTTCAAAAAGTGGTCGATCGCCGGAATCAGATTTATACTTGCGAAGATAGATCACTTTTAAGTTGGTTTGGTTCAAAAACTCTAAATCTAACATTAGCGAAATTGGCCATAATTGATATATATTCGAAAAATTCATGAAAAATGGAGCATTTTTTGTGTTTATAGTAAATTCTGAATCGTTATCGTTGTCGAGATAATCGCGTTTGAAGTTGGCTATTTTTGGAATTTGAGTTCCCGCAAAAATTAAGAATCAGGATTTTGGCGGGAATTCAAATTCTAAACCAATTCCAAAAAATAGCCAACTTCAAACGAGCATAAGCATTATCTTCGAACATCATAAAATATAAATTTATATAAAGCTATTTTTGTCATTTTTGAATAAATATAAACAAAAACTCAAAGATCAAACGGTTAGACTAAAAACGAATCGTTGGATAGACAGGTTCGCAGTCAGTTTTAATAAAAAATGTTGAAAAATTTTCCTCCATAAAATCAACTGCATCTTCAATAGCAAATTTTGTCCTGTCTAAATATCCAACCAAATTTTTTTCATGCTCCTCAATTCCATAACCTTGTTTTGGTTCTTTATGAAATGTTGCAGCTGTAGCCATTCTTGACGCACAATATGTCATGGCAAGACCATATGCTTTTTTGAGCTAAAATGGATATTTTTCAACACCAACACAGCATTTTTTGACATACCTTTTCAATATTGAATTGTTCAAAATTATCGAAACGAATATTATTTTTTAGATCATCGAAATATTTCTCTATAAATTCTTTTTCGATTTTTCTTCTTGTAATTGTGTCAGTGCATGTTAAAATCATAGCAAAGTCGAACATAGGATTACCTTAAAGTCCGCGTACTTTACTAATGCCTCATACAAAGCTCGTTCTGTAAGGCACTTTTTTAAAGTTGATAAAGTCATACCTTCAAACGTGCCAGCAAAATCTATGAAAGTTTTAACTTCTGCTTCACTTTTATCTTGACCCCATAAGATATTAGAAATCCATAAATCGCCATGACATACGACTTTGGGGATACCTACAACTGGGTATCTTTAAAATAGTTCAGAAAAAAACTAATTGGAACTATGCGGCAAATTTTGATGTTAAATTGTGAAATATTAGGTTGTTTTAAAAGTTCCTGGCCAAAAACAAAATTCGTTTTATTTCAACAACTTGGTATGAAAATTTTCTCTCCTCAAATTTGCCTCGATGGTGCAGTGACAAAGCAGCGGCTTCGTGGACACAAGTTCACGGGTTCGAATCCCGTTTGGAGCCAATTTGGTTTCAAAGTAGCCAATTTAGAACCATTGGCTAATTTGGAAACAAATTGGCTCCAAGCGGGATTCTAGCTCTCGAACTTGTAGCCACGAAGCCGCTGCTTTGTCATTGCACCACCGAGGCAAGTTTGAGGGAGGGAAAATTTTCATACTAAGTTGTTGAAATAAAACGAATTGTGTTCTTGGCCAGGAACTTTTGAAACAACCTAATACTAACCTAAATCATCGCAACAATTTGCATGTGAATATTTCATAAATTTAAGGTCTTCAAAAAGTTTGAGTAGCTTATCAACCCGCCTTCTAGATGAACTATCTAAAATCATTCTGTATATATTGTCATAAATACGTTTTTCTTAACTTGCGGAAACTTTTTAAATTCTCTTAATAATTTTGGTGTTAGCTTCAACTCAAATTCTTCACTTATAACTTTAAATTTGAATATTCCTTTCCATGGTTTTGACATATGGTTAAATTGATAGACATGAAATTTTGTAATATAGTCAAAAATTGTGTTAAGCTATAAAATTTTTAAAAAATAGCTAAAAATAAAGAAAATATAACTTGTTTATATGATAGCGGAGTAAAAATATCCATAGTTGAAGTTTGAGCAAAATCTTCCAAATAAATCATGCCTCGAATTTTGTCATTAGTTTCTTGAAGATAATATATTTTAGGCATCGGAAAATTGGACTCGGAAAAATACTCATAAAATTTACACTCTGTATTATGCAAAATAGAAGTATCGTTTTGTAATTTCTCTGATTTATATTCAAACTAAATTTTTAAAAGTTAATAACAAATATTTTTTACCTCTGTCAAATCAAAAACATTGTCAAACAACTTTTTAATAAAATCTATAGTCGGTATTTTTACTATAAAAGAGAAGAGGTTATTTTGAAAATGTAGAGTTATTCTAAAAATTCTTGATGCGAATCCTTTATTTTCGCTGATATATTCACTATTGATCTAAATTTTTATAATAAACATGGAAGTGAATGAAGAGTCGTTTCAACATAAGCAGTCCCTAGAGCTATCGTTGCCAGATGTTTTTTTACAAACGTTACAAAAAACGACTTTTTATTTTGATATTTTTTGGATGATGAGATTTTTAAGCTATATTTGAAAAAAATCGGAGAAGTCACAATCGAATACTTCTTTTGTAAGCGATTTCCCTTACCGAATCTCATTCTATCCGCCATTGTTGTGGTCATACATGGGCAAGAGGGGGAGGGGGTACTGTACCCCCCCCCCATAATTCGTCGTATTGGGGGAAAAAGTAATGGACCAATTCGTATTTGGGAAGCCGCCCAGACTGAATTCGTAGCGAAAATTCGTATACGAATTCATAAATCGAGAACGAATTCGTATTTCGACTTTTTCGTCTGTCGAAGTTTTTTTTGGTTGACAGTAACCTTTGGGACCAATTCGTATTTTGAGGCCCAGTACCCCCTGCTTGCCCATGTATGGTTGTGGGATGACGAAGTGTTTCGTCGTAGTTGCGACTCATCAGGAGAGCGCAGGGCCCATCTCTTGACACTTCATGCACACCACCATAGGCGTAGCTGGGGGCTATAGCCTCCCTCTTGTCGCCAAAAATTTTAAGAAAAAAACAACAGGTAGCTACTTATGATTTTTTTCAACATTTTACTCGATTAGCCCCCCTCCCTGTCAGAAAAACCTGGCTACGTCTATGCACACCACAACAATAACAAAATTGAATTTTTATAAGAAAAATGGTTAAAAATGTCTCTCTCCTTGCATAAAAATAAAGGACTTTTTTACCTCTAGAATAAAATTCTTTTCCAAGGTTAATCGAAGCGCCTCATAATTCTCGCTTAAATTTTGAATAACAAAGCCTAATGTAATTCCAGTGTCAATAAGTTCTTGATTTAGATCAATATCTTTTGAAATTAACATTTTCTAAATTTATTTAAAATAAAAATATTATAAATCGAATCAATGAAATTAAATTCCTAGTAAAAGATTATAAAGGAATGACTATTGATTAAAGTACATATCAAAGTTGTGCAATTTAAGTCAATATTATGCAATGTTTAAAGTGGTGCAAAATAAATACTAGTTATGCTTTGAAATCCAGATTTAATTCCGAAAATTTGAATTTCGATGTCAAATTTTGTTAAAAGGGAAGGGGTAAGAATCAGACTAGTATCGGTCGAAAATTTTTTAACAAAACAGCCTATATAGGGGTAAAATCATGCGAAAATTGTGCGCATTCCCGAAGCGTGAAAATGCTTTCTTGACCCTGATTCTACAACGATTCAGAACACGCCGTAAAAACAAAAAATGCTCCATTTTTTATGATCTTTCCTAATATATCATTTTTTTCATATGGTTGTAAATTACTGGACTGGTCGTTTAAAGCGTACAAAAAAATTTATTTGAAAAATTCGTGAAACAAAAAATTTACATTTTTAAAAAGCAACACATTTTCTTGATTCAAGTTTTTGGTAGAATTGATAAATGTGTAGATCCCCAACTAAAAGAAAGAATGATTCTTTGCGCCTACTATTTCAACTTACTTTTTAGGCGTTTTTGATAGACAAGAAAAGTTAGGAAATATATTTTTAATAATAATAAATATCAATCAAATGGTTATACAAAATTTAGACGCCGAAATAATACAATTGATGACTCATACTCATCAATTAAAGGGTTCGAAAAAATTTACAATTCTAATTAATATTTTAGATGATTTATTACTCATTAAAAAAAGCGTTCGACAAAATTTAGACGTCTAAATAAAATTTTTACTCATCATTTCTCATTCTTACTCAGGCATTAAATTTTTACTCATG
>JAQGCP010000675.1:0-15354 GCA_034699885.1 Acrobeloides thornei | reverse complement strand
GATCTTTTGTTGCAAATTGACTCTATTCTTTTGATCAAGTTTTTGATCAGTACTAGTTCGGATTAGCGACCCAAAATGACAGGGTTCAAAATCCGGAAAATTTTTTAAATATTTTTTCTAAAAATGACCCCTACAGGGGTTTTTTTATATCGAATGCGCGTGAAAAGCTCTCTTGACCTTGATTCAGGGTTGGTGTATTGAAGCGAAAATCAACACTTTTAGTTTTTATGTAAAAAATGGACGTTTCTGGGGTGTTTCGAATCTTCATCCAAATTGAATGGTGTTCAAAAATCGCATAATTGTTTTTCCCGCCATACGACCACGCAGGGATGCGTTCGAAAAGTAATAAGAATACTCCAAAAACGTCCATTTTTTACATAAAAAACAAAAAGTTTTGATTTTCGCTTCAATACACCGACCCTGAATCAAGAAAGCTTTTCACGCATCGAGAATACGCACTCATAGAAAAACCGGGGTCATTTTTAGAAAGAAACTTTTTTCCGGATTTTGAGCGCTGTCATTTTGGGTTGCTAATCTGAACTAGTACCGTTTTTTTTATTTAAAAAACTAATTTTTATGCTTTCTTTTTGTTCTATTGCCCTGGGCTTTCATCGAATAAAGCATAACCTTTCTTCTTACAACATCTTTTTCTTTCACATTTCATGTGAAAGATTTTTCAATTTTTGACGAATTTTTCAATTTTTGGTCAATTCTTATGTAAATTTCTCGTTCGTCGAATTTCCGGTCACTTATCTCAATATCCATTAAATGAATCCGAATTGTGACACACACTGCGCCTTTTCACTGTAGAGGCTTGACCGCGGGCGATGAGAACAAAAACTCCCTCATAACAAGGCATAAATGTTTGGAAAATCTAATAGGGATGAGTGAAATTTTCATTGGGAGCAAGGGGGAACCATGCTTTCTTCGTTCCGATCCGCCTCAGGTGATAGATAGAAGGAGAAAAGAGAAAGGAACGAAAAAGTTTTATTATTATTGTACGCCTCACATACACGGGACTGTTTCCTCCATCAATAATATAAGAGATATTCATTGAAGATTTCTCCATTTTCGGAATGATTTTCGATCAACAACTTTTTATTTTTTCTTTCGTACCAAAAAGCGGAGTGCATGCCAAATTCCCAGCCCTAACCAGCAAAAAATTTTTTTGTTCATCAAATTCGTGTTCCCAGCATAGAAAAATGCCCAGTACCAAAAATCAGCTTAACCTGCCAGATCGAACGGGTGGCTTCCTTATCCAGCAAGTCGGCTTCTTTCTTGACCGAGATATCAGTGTTTTAAGTTCGCAGAATATACAGTAGTTGAATTACTTATTAATTTTGTCTATATTAATAAAGGTTTGTGTATTGAAGAAAAATATTTTCAAAATTTACCGACCCGTTTGTGACGAGCTATAGCTCATTGAATTCCTCGTGGTCTCAGAAATTCAATGAGCTATCGCTCGTCTCAAACGGATCAGTAAATTTTGAAAATATTTTCTTTTCAATATATAAACCTTTATTGATTCAAGCAAAATTAATAAGCAATTCAATTTACCGTATACTTTAAACGCTCATATCTCGGTTAACAGTTTTTAATTGATTCAAGTTAAAATTTTCTGCAAAAAACATTCAGGACATGTTTTCGTTTTAATAAACAAATTTCAAAAATCGCCAACTTCACATACAATTAAACTGGCACTAGGACAACCGGTCACGGCCGTTTCACAATCGCCTCTTTTTTGCTAATATTCGTAAAGTTCATGAAAAATGGAGCCTTTTTTGTTTTTACGGCATGTCCTGAATCGCTAACGGTTTCGAGATAATCGCATGTGAAATTGGTGATTTTTGAAATTTGTTTATTACAACGAAAACCATGATTCCGGGTTTTCGTTGTAATACACAGATTTCAAAAATCACCAACTTCACACGCGATTATCTCGAAACCGTTAGCGATTCAGGACATGCTGTAAAGACAAAAAATGCTCCATTTTTCATGAGCTTTTCGAATATCATCAAAAGGGCAACTTTTTTTTCGCTCGGACTAGTCTCCTGCGGGATTCCACAAAGTTTTGATATATTTTGCAATTTTTAACTTTTCGCGTCGTTGTTTTTGCAAAAATTACATTTTCGAGTTTACTGTATTTTTGTCATATACACACCCTTTTTGTTACAGAGTGGCTCAAAAAATATAAGAGATTTTTGCGATTTAAAAAAATTTTTTTCAATTTTTACCAAAATAACAGTATAAGAGTGGGGAGTTTCTATGCGAGAAATCGATTGTGCTCATTGCCATTCGTGAAAACGCTTCAGTAGTCCTGGATTAGCCTATTTTTGCTCGATTTTTCAAATTGTTTTTTTTTCAAAAAATCGGCTAATTCATGGTAAGAGAGAAGCACTTTCAAGGTAAGGCAATGCGCGCAATCGATTTCCAGCATAGAAAACCCCTTATGGTTATTTTGTAAAAATTAAAAAATAGTATATGGGGACGAAGCGCTACCGCTCGACAAGACGTACATTGAAAAAATCGCAAAAATCTCTTCTTTTTTTGTGTTACCCATGTACATTTTTTAGTATCGACGGCTAGCTTCATACAATCAAGAAGCTGATAGTCGTATATAAACCCCTTTTACAGCAATGAAGCGCCCAAGAGCGGCGCTCTTTGCCGCTACTTTATTTCTACTCTGTAATTCTATATTTTCAGGTATATATTTGTTGTTTTTAAAGGGGGTAACCGTTTACAGCCAGATCTCCGAAAAAAATTTTTTTCGCAAATTTTTGTAGAAAGACCCTTTAGGGTAATTTGGATGCGAGAAACCGATTGCGCGCATTGCCGAAGCTTAAAAATGCTTCCCTCATCCGTGAAACATGGTCATCAGGAAGATAATTTTTTAGATTTTACTGTACTAAAAACAAAAATTTTCACAGATGAAGGTCAGGAAAGCATTTTCAAGCCTCGGAAGTGCGCGTAGTCGATTTTTCGCATCAAAATTACCCTAGAAGAGTCTTTTCTACAAAAATTTTTACTTTTTTTCTTTTCTACAAAAATTTGCGAAAAAATTTTTTCGGAGATCATGCTGTAAAAAAGTTACCCTCCTTAAAAAATCCGAACTATTTTTAGATGATGTAGACCCGTGTAAAAGACAGCCATTTCGAGGCAGGTGTCCGGGCAAAAACGGTTCTCAAATCCGATCTCAATTTGTTTTACGCTATTATTTAAGGAACGGCGAATGTGTCTCGTATCCTTATGGTAATTGTTTTCGACTTTGTAAAAAGCGCATCCTCTCACATAAATCACACCCAAATATCCGGAAAGCAAATCGGAACGTCTTAAATCAACCGATTTAAGAGAAGAATTTTTATTCGAATTTCATCGTGAAGTTTTGTTAATCGAAGCGATGATGTTACATAAAAAGAGAACAATACGTAACCGAATGACCTCTTTTGGAGGCAGATGATAGACACACAATACATTTGTTTCATGAAAAACATACAAGTTCAGGCGTGAGCGTTTCCGAAAACGATGTGTCGTTAATCGATGCAAATCTTTTTATGCTGATTGATTTTCACAATGCAAAAATAATTTTTATATAAAAAGCAGTATCAGGGAAAATCTTTTTTTAAACGAAATCATCGGACAATAGAAAATTCAAAACAAGGGTACAAAGAACACAGGGTCTGTGGAACAAATGGAACAAGATGTACTCAGATAATTTCCAGACGGCTAGTCTAAGCCTTAAGCATAAGCCTTAAGTTTTAAGCCTAAGTCGTAAGCCTAAGCCTTAAGCCTAAGCCTTAAGCCTAACCCGTAAGCCTAAGCCTTAAGCCTAAGTCTTAAGCCTAAGTCGTAAGTCGTAAGCCTTAAGCCTAAATTTTAAGCCTAACCCGTAAGCCTAAGCCTTAAGACTTAAGCCTAAACCTTAAGCATAAGCCGTAAGCCTAAGCCTTAAGCTTTAAGCCTAAGTCATAAGCCTAAGTCATAAGCCTAAGCCTTAAGCCTAAGCCTTAAGCCTAAGTCTTAAGCCTAAGTTGTAAGCCTTAAGCCTTAAGCCTAAGCCTAAGCCTTAGTCTTTAAGCCTAATTTTTTCCTAATACTTAATTCAATTTATTTTTCACGAAAATTGGGATACTACCGTTTTTCGATGCACTCTATCAATTGGCGGTGAAATTTTTCGAAAAAAGGAATTCAAATTCAAGTTTTCGTTTCAATACACAGACCATCTCGCGTTTTGGCACTGTGTGCAATCGATCGATAAATTCTGAATTTTCAATTATCCGATGATTTCGTTTCAATACATAAAATTACCCCTAGATGGATCAATTCCAGATGATGAAGAAAAAATTTTTTCGGAAAATTTCACGTTCAATGGGATACCCCTAATCGATACTAGCTCAAAATCTTCTAGGTCACTGTGCCAATGACGAAAATGAACCGAGACTATTCCGCTACAAGGAAGAGTGTGAAGATGCTTGTCTAAAACCAGCGGGAGAATTGATCCAACCGATTACAGAAACCCCACACGGAGCCGAAACGTATGCTACAGTTGGATCTTCATCTGAGTATCCCGAATTAAAAACCACTCCATCGAGTTCGGAGCCAAAAACAGGTGCGTTTCAAAAAGGCCGTCTTGTATGGAATTTTTACTTTGCCTTTCCTATAGACAGTGACGTAAGCAGAAATTTCGGAAGGGGAGGGCATATTATCTTGGTGCCCCCAAGATGATTTTTTCGCAATTTCCCTAAATTTTCATGAAAATCCCCTTGGTTCCCAACATGATTTTTTCGAATTTGTATTGAAGTGAAAATCGAATATGTACTAATTTCCCTGAATCAGGGAAGCAATATTGAATCAAAAAGTTTAGAATGCCAAAGACAACGTCAATCTGGAGGTCGGGGTTTGATCAAAGGCGGTTTCATCCCCGAATGCACGGAGAATGGCGAATTCAAATCACTCCAATGCGAACAAGGAAGAAGGGAATGTTTCTGTGTGAATTCAGACGGAATTGAAGTGCCAAATTCCAGATCGAAGCCTGGTCAACCTGAGCCAAACTGTGAAAGTGGGGGGAAATTTTTGAAAAAACTTTTTTTAAATAACACAAATTTAGGCATTGGTGCAGCCAGTCCTATGCGAAGCAATGAATGTACTGGCGGTGCTGATGCTGGTCCGTGCAGCTCTAGTATAAAACGGTGGTATTACAACGAAGCTGAACAAAAGTGCCGAGAATTTCGATATTCGGGTATAGAAAAAGAATTTTCTGACATAGACTCAAATGAAATGAAGAGGACGAAACGATACGAATAAAGCGATACGAACGAAACGATACGAATGAAACGATACGAATGAAGCGATACGGACGAAACGATACAAATGAAGCAATAAGAATAAAGCGATACGAACGAAACGAACGAAATAATACGAACGAAACGATGCAAATGAAGCGATGCGAACGAAACGAACGAAATAATACGAATGAAACGATCGAATAAAACGTTTCATTCGTATCATTTCATTCATATCGTTTCATTCGTATTGTTTCGTTCGTATCGTTTCATTCATATTGTTTCATACGTATCGTTTCATTCATATCGTTTCATACGTATCGTTTCATTCATATCGTTTCATTCGTACCGTTTTATTCGTATTGTTTCATTCGTATTATTTCATTTGTTTCATTTCAAAACTTTCGTTTCATTTCATTCGAGTCTATACCAATTTTCTTCTTGAAAATTTGCATTTTTTTGCTTAGGTTGCGGTGGCAATGGAAATAACTATGCTACAGAAGAATCGTGCAGGACTCGTTGTATGCCACCACTCGGCGCCATGAAATGCCATCGCGGCTCCGACCCACTGAAAACTTCACAAGGATCACTTGTAAATTGTGCGAAGACGGATTGTCCGGTTGGCTATAAATGCTCCGTTATTCAACAATCTTCAGTGTGTTGTCCAGATGTGGAAAAATCTCCGGGTAAAATTTTATTACAGGATGTATCATATTTCCCTGAATCAGGGAAACATGGAAAGTTTTTTCGACCCGAAATTTTTTTTTCAAAAATGACTAGGGCTAATACACCCTATTAATTTTAGCTGCTGGAGTGCTCCATTCCGGAATCAATTCCCAAATTTGTGACCTACCCAAGGAAAGAGGCCCATGCGATCGTTATGAGCTGAGATTCTATTATAACAATGTGACGAAGGAGTGCAAATATTTCTTTTACGGTGGCTGTGAAGGTATTTTTGGAGTATATATAATGAGTACAACATTTTTCTTTTTAAAGGAAATGCCAACAATTTTGGACGAGTCGAAGAATGTGAGACAACTTGCAGAAATGGTATAAGAAATCGGATTGTTTAATTTGAAAAATTTTTTTAGCAGGAAAAGTTGCAGATGAATTGACTCAAGAAAATCAAGAATCTGCGCAAAATAATGTTGCTGCTGGTGTAGCCATTTCAAATGCTCAAGCGTAAGAATTGAAAAATTTGTCAAAAATCTTCAAAAAAAACGAATATAAAGGACCAGTCGAGTGGGAAAAAAGTTGCCAATTTTTATTGATATTCGGAAAGTTGATGAAAAATGGAGCATTTTTGCTTTTACGGCATGTTCTGAATCGTTATAGTTTTTGAGATAATTGCGTTTGAAATTTTCAATTTGTCATGTTTTCGTTGTAATACACAAACTTTTTTGAATTCAAAAATCAATTATTTTTATATTTTCAGAGTTTTCGTGTCAATATACAGACCAATTCAAACAAATTGGAGTAAATTTTTCGAGCCTCATAAACAAAGTTTAGCTCGATTGATATTGATCAACCATCGACAACACCGATAATTATCACTCCATCATCGACAGTCAAAACCCCACAACCGCCTGCAGATGAACCAGTTCTGTCTCAAAGGCCATCAGAAGAACTTTTGCCTGAAGAAACTCTACCACCACCAAGACCATTTACAAGACTTCGGCCCACACCACCACAGCCTACCACTGCTTCACCAACGTCAACCGCCGAACTTCCTAGTAATGCTTTAAAAAATCGATTGCGCGCATTCCTAAGGGTGAAAACGCTTTCTTGACCCTGATTCAGGGAATGGAGTTCGTGTATTGGAGCGAAAATTTGAAATCATCCTCCTGGGGTAATTTTATGTGGGGAATCGTTTGCGTACATTTTCGAAACATGAAAAAATTTCCCTGACACTTATTTAAGTTTTCTTGATGAAAATCGCTTAAATCAGTATCAGGAAATTTTTTTCATGTCTCGAAAATGTGCGCAATCGATTCAACGCCTAGAAAAACCCCTATACAGAAAATTTTTCCGGCGAAATCCGATCTTTAGTTCATTTTCGCTTCAATACACTTACCATATAGCCTGAATCAGGATCAGAGAAGCATTTTCAGGGCTCAGGAATGCGCGCAAACGATTTCTCCCATAGAAAACCCCGATAAGGATATTTTGGTGAAAATTTTAAAAACTTGAAAAATTTTAAAATATCGCACAAAAAATCCTAGGGGCCACCATGTAATACAAAGGTATCAAAAACACATCAATAATACAAAGAAAAAATTGAAAAAATCGATTTTTTTCAATTTTTCGAATTTTTTCAATTTTCTTCGAATTTTGTAGAAAAAAAAGTTTTAGTCGAAGAACAAAATCCCATTTTTAACAAAGAAGATAAAAATGCAAATTTTGTAGCGAACCGTTGTATGCATCCCAAAGACGAAGGCACTTGTGGAGGACAATTCGTTCGCTGGTATTGGAATCATGATGCACGACGATGTGATATCTTCACATATACTGGCTGCTTCGGCAACGGAAATAACTTTGCTAACCACGAAGAGTGCATGACTGCTTGCCATCAAGAGGGTATATCAAAATTTGAAACTAGTATTGATTAGGGGTATCCCATTGAAAGTGAAAATTTTTTTCAATTTTCGATTTTTTTAAAGATGTTGGACAATAAAGAAAAATAAAAAACCTTCAAGTTCAATGGGATACCTAATCGATACTAGTTGACACAACCTTGATTTTGCAAAATTTCAGCCGTGCCTGCGCCCACACCAGTAGGCATTAATGAAGTTTGCCAATCCGATATTGATGTTGGAGACTGCACCGGCTCTTTCATGCGCTACGCTTTCGATCGGCATACCGGTGAATGTCGGCAATTCCAATACGGCGGATGTGGCGGCAACGGAAACAACTTTGCTACCATGGTCGAATGTCGAAAGAGTTGTCAGCCTGAAGGTTCGAGCACCACAACTATTTGTAAATCTTTTTATCTCTTGCTTTGGTGTTAGTCAAATTATAACATGAAGCGGCATAGGCTCTAATGGAACGAAGAGGATGGAAAAACGATGCGAATGAAACGATCAAATAAAACGATACGAATTAAACGACATAACCAAATTCAGGGTTTTCGTGTCAATATTCAGACAAATTCAAATCCGGATGCCGTTTGGAAATGAAATCGTTTCACTCGTATCATTTCATTCGTATCGTGTCGCTCGATCGTTTCATTCGTATCATTTCATTCATATCGTTTCATTCGTATCTTTTCAAATTCAGGATTTTCGTGTCAATATCCAGGCAAATTCAAACTTGTTCGAACGCCGTCTTGAAATGAAATTGTTTCGTATCTTTTCAAATCTTTCGTTTCGTTTCATTCGTGACTATGCCCATGAAGCGTACTAACTTTTGGGTTGTGATTGCTATAGAAAAAATTTTTTTGAAAAGTTCCATTTTAGCTAGTGAGTTGGGTAATAACATTTGTGAGCATCCCATTGAACGAGGTGATTGCACTGGTGTCTTTTTGAGGTTTTCCTTTGATCCGGCGACAAATGAGTGCCAACAATTTACTTACGGTGGATGTGGAGGTAAATAAAGAAAAATTGAAAAAATTGAATTTTTTTCCAATTTTTTCAAATTTTTTCGAATTTTTCGAATTTTTCAAATTTTTTCAATTTTTTTTCCAATTTTTTCGATTTTTTCAAATTTTTTCCAATTTTTCGAATTTTTCAAATTTTTTCGATTTTTTCAATTTTTTTTCAATTTTTTCGATTTTTTTCAATTTTTTCGATTTTTTCTAATTTTTTCAATTTTTCAATTAAAAAATTTTTGAAAGAAATTTTGGAAAAACTTGAATTTTAGGAAATGGCAATAACTTTGCAACAATCCAAGAATGTCAACAGGCATGTGTAAAAGGTAAGGATGTAGGTAGAAAAAATTTTGAAAAAAATTTTTTAGTGCAATGCCCACCCGAACCAGAATGCGATTTGTCAAGATGCCAGAAAGTCAAAGATTCAGTTGGATGTCCGTTCTGTAGTTGTCCACCACCACCACTTCATCCACCACCATTCCCAGCATTAAGTATGATTTTTTAAAAACTTTTCTAGCACGGCCCCCAGACGCGGCTGACGGAGTTACCAAACTCCAACCAAGAAAAAAATCTTTTAAACGCAAAGGGGAGCCGAACCCTTGCTAGTACCGGTGATGTCGTATCCTTGGCAGCGCACCGGACCACTACACCATTGTGATCACTGAATGACTTGTAACTAATTTCGACCTTGAACCAGTGCCAACCGCAAAATCTTTTGAACGCAAGGGGGAACTGAACCCGTGCTAGTGCCGGTGATGCCGTAACCTTGGCAGCGCACCGGGCCACTACACCATGGTGATCACTGAATGTTTTGTACTAATTTCGACCTTGAAGCAGTGCCAATCACAATTGACTTTTCACACTTCTAAACTCTTTTTTCTTTGAAGATAAACCAGCACTCACTCCAAGATGCCCACCGCTCGATATCAGCCTATGCGTCGATCCTTGCCTAGTTTTCTCCAACCGACTCGGCTGTCAAGAATGCGTGTGTCCTGTACTGCCTAGCCAACCTCCTCAACACCAATTACCACAACAAGTTTTCCCACCAATGCCAACAGTCCAACAAATTCCAACACCTCAACAACCACAAATTCAAACGCAATTCGTACCACCGCCACCACCACGAGTACAGACCATACAACAAGTTCAAATTCCCCAACAGCCTCCACCACCACAACCGCAACAAATTCCTCAACGTGCGGTGGTCCAACCTCAAAGTCCATCAAGACAACTTCCATCGCCAACCCCACAACCACCAGCACCAGAATTCGTTCGGCCAAGTGAAGTATCGCCGCCGTCACCTCCATTGCCGCCAGCACCACCACTACCACCGGCACCAAGAGAGCCGCAAAATTTCAGTAAGAAACAAGGATTTTTTTTGTTAACTGCTATTTTTAGACTCCGTAGTTCCAAATATAGCACGAGGCGTTGAGAATAATGAAGTCGAAGATCCCCATCCACTTCCAGTCCCTACGCTGCCGTCGCATTTGGCCAACCTTGGCGAAAAGTGTACACAACCATTGGTGAGATCTTTAGAAATTTTTTTTTTCGATTTTTAACCCTGGCGTGACCCCCAGTGTCCCTGATCCACAATAGCTCCTAATGTTCTTTAAATGATCAATAAACTCTAGGATCCTGGACCATGTAAGAACTTTATCGAACGATGGCACTTTAATCCAATTCGTGGCGAATGCGAGCCATTCCAATATGGTGGCTGCGCAGGAAACAGAAATCACTTCTTCACCAGCCGGGAATGTGAAATTCATTGTGCTCGATTTGCAAGTATGTTTCGGAAAAATTGAGAAAACCGAAAAAAATTTTAAAAATTCGAAAAAAATCGTCATCCATTTTAGAACTACCACAAACCGAGGGAACAACAACAACCGAGGCATCACTGAGTACCAACACACAACGAGTTGATCCAGTAACACTTCCGCCAAGACAGGCGCCAAATCCACAACCTCCACAAGTAGAACGAGAATCGAGTCAAGTTCCAAGACAAGAGCCAGTCCAAGAATTCCCAGAATGGGAAATTCCACAAGAGCCACAGCCTAGACGACAGCCTCAACAGCAATCTCGCCAACAGCCCGAAGTTTCACAGGAAGTTCCACATCCTCCTCAACAAGTCCCACAGTCACCAGCGGTCGCTTCACGAAGACCCCAGCCAGTTCAGCCACAACCAGCGCCTCAACCACCAACCATAGACAGTATGCTTTCAAATAATGCACAACACTTTGAGCAAAGTTCACATTCACGAGTGAATGAACAGGTCGAACAGGTCGCAATCGCACGAGAGCAAGAAAAATCATTTGGAGGGGAGAGTCAGATTCGCGTTGAACACCAAATGAACACACAAACACACGAGTTTGTTGCACAAGCACAGTCCGAGAGGACTTTTGAAACGGTCGCACAGTCTGCACCAAACACACAAGTTCTTGAAAATGCACAACAGAGTCAAGAAAATTTCGGCACGAGTTCACAAATGAGTTCGAATGAACACAAGGCACTAGTCGAGCAGGTAGCACAACCAGAGCAAATCGAGCCACAATACACCATCCGACCAGTAGCACCTGTTGAACAATCACAAGAAACAGAAACACTTGAACAACCTGCACCACCCCAGGAGACACAAGAAACATTGGAGCAGCCTGCACCACCAAAGGAGGCACAAGAAACACTTGAACAACCTGCACCACCCCAGGAGACACGAGAAACACTTGAGGAACCTGCACCACCCCAGGAGACACAAGAAACACTTGAACAACCTGCACCACCCCAGGATGAAACACAAGAAAAGCCAGTTGTGCCACTCGATGAAATTGTACCACCACAAAAAAATGAACAAGCACAATTTTCATCAGTCGAAGTTGAACAAGAATCGAAAGACTCTTCAGAAACTTCACAAGAAAACGAATCACCTGGTCAAGAAGCAGAGCAAAGCCTTGCACATGCACCACCTCCATCACCAAAAATTGAAAACCCACTTGAAAATTCCACACCACTAGCACCTCAAAATCCACATCCAGAGACACAAGCACCACAAAGATCAGAAATTTCACAAGAAAACGAATCACTTGGTCAAGAAGCAGAGCAAAGCCATGCACATGCACCACCTCCATCACCAAAAATTGAAAACCCACTTGAAAATAACACACCACTAGCACCTCAACATCCACCTCCACCACAAAAACCACCTGTTTTAGAAGAAAACACTCAACTCGACGGTGATGAGTTTGTCGACATCACTCGTGACTTGTCCCAAGAAGGACAAGAAGTTCCAGTCGAGGCATCTCAATCTTCTGAAGAAATACAACTCACGAGACGAAGACCTGACTTAGTCTCCGTCGAAGAAGAACCCCAGGAAGGCGCAGCCAGGGCACAACCCAGCTCAATTATCTCGCAAGAACGTCCGAGTCCATCCGAGGATTGGGAAATCCCCCAGGTGGAGCCTGCGCAACGCCCACACAAAGTCATTGATCTTGGAATGGGATCGTCTGCACTAGCACCCCAACAATCGCATGAACCACCACCGACAAGTCCACCAGAAAGTCGGACAACTATCAAATTTACAATTCCACCGCAGACAATTGAGATCACTACCACACAAGAGCCAATTGTCGTCGCACAAACCCAGACTCTTCCTAGCACTACCATAGAGTCCACAACAACACCGGAACCAACCACAACTGAAAGTACGTCAATATTTTTCAATTCTTTTCGAATTTTTTCTATTGTTTTCGAATTTTTTTCCAATTTTTAAAAAAAAATTTCGAACTTTTTTCAATTTTTTTCGATTTTTTCAATTTTTTAGAATTTTTTCCAATTTTTTTCCAATTTTTTTCAATTTTTACAATTTTTTTCGATTTTTTTCAATTTTTTCGATTTTTTCAATTTTTAAGAATTTTTTTCAATTTTTTAGAATTTTTTCCAATTTTTTTCAACTTTTTCCAATTTTTTCAATTTTTACAATTTTTTTCGATTTTTTTCAATTTTTTTCGAATTTTTTCAATTTTTTCCCAATTTTTTTGATTTTTTCAATTTTTTAGCATTTTTTTCAATTTTTTTCGATTTTTTTCCAATTTTTTCGATTTTTTAGAATTTTTTCCAATTTTTTCATTTTTTCCAATTTTTTTGATTTTTTATATTTGTTTCCAATTTTTTCAATTTTTTTAGAATTTTTTTGATTTTTTCGATTTTTTCAATTTTTTAGAATTTTTTCCTATTTTTTCTATTTTTTTCCAATTTGTTCAAATTTTCACAATTTTGCACAACCATAGAGTCCACAACAACACCAGAACCAACCACAACCGAAAGTAGTACGACCCCGAGCACAACACCACCGAGCAGCACCGTGGAGACGGAAATACCCACAGAGATGGAAGAGTCACTCACTGAGGCACCACAGTCGGAGGAGCTCACTGAGGCACCACAGTCGGAGGAGTTCACTGAGGCACCACAAACGGAGGAGTCATTCACTGAGTCACCAATTGAATTACGTGAGTTATTTTTCTTTACTGTTACTAATGCTAAAATGACAAAAATGAGTATAGATATACAGTAATATATCATATACAGGGTGTATCGAAAAAATCCGAATTCAATTTTTTCAATTTTTAAAAAAAAATTCGAATTTTGTTTCAATTTTTTCGAATTTTTTCAAAAATGCACTTTGTTCTAACTCACCCCTATATTTAAAAAAATTTCGATTTCTTTCCAAAAAATTTTAAGCATACGCTGACACATAAGCATACACATTTGCACAAATTTTCAGCTGCACCTTTACCAAATGCACACGAAACTTTTATACCAAATGAAAATATACAACCCGAATCACCACCAGAGGGCAGTGTTGCATGGCTAAATCAACGTAAACAAGCCAGAATCGAGAACTACAAATTTGAGCCTAGCGCGAATCAGCCAAACCAAGAGTGGAAACATTTCGAAGTGGATCAAGCTTCTAGTGCTATAGACCAGCTCGGCCGAGGAGTTTGGCCGGAAGGGCAAATCAGAAATGTGAATGTTGATGAAGTAAAACAAGAAGAACAACATAATCTCGAGAGTGAGCAACTTGAGCAAGAAAAGAACTTCGAAAGGCAGCAATTTGGGCAAGAAAACAATTTCGAGAGTCAGCAATTTGGGCAAGAGACTGTTATCCAAAATGCGGCGATTCCATTAAATGAGATTCCAGTGAAGTCAATGCAACCTGCAAAACCATTAAATATAGTACCAATAGAGGCAGGACAACCAGAACAGCCGATTCACGAAGCTCCAGAAGAAGCTCATACAACAGTTAATACACTCATACAAAACCAAGAAGCAGAAAATAACGACATCCATGATGTGGCTATACCCATGGGTCGATTGAGGCCAAATGGGTCAACTTCTGAAAGCGTTCTATTATCAGAGTTTGATCAAATGCGAGCAGCCGAACTCATCAAACGCCAACAACTCATCGAAGAACTGGCTGCAAGAAAGCGGAAAGAAGAAATTGAAAGACTGAAAAGCATCCAATTAGCTCGATTAGCACAACAACTATCTTCTCCAAACTTTGAAGACCATGAAGTCTCGCTATTTGGTCGTGCAAGACCATCACAACAGTTGTTGTTGTCAGAACTATCCACTCCACTTCCATTGGATGCGCCGAATTTCCCACCAACGATTCAAATTGACGAGATAACTTCGACAACCCCACCAGAAACTCCATCACCAACAACATTTGTCGTTCCTTCAACACAAGTTATCTTAATGGGAGTCGAAACAATCATGATGAATGAAACATCCACTCAAGCCCCGGAAACCGACCACCGGCTCGATGTAGCTAATCAAAGTTTAGATCAGCTCACTAGGCTATTAGAAATTTCGAAGAACTTCACAGGAAACCAACCAGTATCAGGACACATTGAGCAGACTTCAAGCGATATATCATCTAGCTCATCTCAAATTGAATCTCTATCTCAAGATCAACAAGCAACCATAGTTCATGCGGCAAAGCAGATTGAAGCGATGAACCCCATATCATCTATATTCGAAAATATAGCCCCGGGCTCTAGCCAACCAGGACAACTTGAAACTGATCAAGAAAACTTGATGCAGCATGAAAACACCGATTTGGATGCAAATAGTGAAGTTTCGGCGCAAGAGCCAAATCAAGCCCAAGTCCAATTGAGTGGCAATATCGAAAGCCACGAACAGGAAGATTCATTCGAAAGATTTGAAAATCAAATGTCCACGGTCATCGATCGTGCTAGTGTCCCGTCCATAGGTCATTTCAAATTTTTATGGATCCAACTCATACCTTTTTTAACATTGCTTTTTGCAAACAGCTAACACATTTTGCACTAATTCACATAACACTTATAGGCACTTCTTATACACACAGGCACTTCTATAGTTTTGCGCTCACCTTTAAAGAGGGAGTCAACTTTGCAGCAGCACTCGGGAGACCATTTCTAGCAGAGTTTTTATCATAACTTTTGATAGATAAATCCG
>JAQGCP010000674.1:0-15362 GCA_034699885.1 Acrobeloides thornei | reverse complement strand
CTTGAGTTATGATAACTCGAGATTTCAATCAAAAGAACCAATATTTTCTACGAATTTTCTCAATCGCACAAAGGTTTCATGAAAAGTGATGTTCTATAAAGTTATTCGCCTTGATCTCAGGAATCAAACGAGCTATCGTTCGAAACTTCCTAAGGAAGTTCAAACTTCCAGTAGGAAGTTGAACTTTCACTGGAAATTTGAACTTCCAGTTCTAAAAAAAGCTAGAAACAGTGCAAAATTATCAAATTTACTATTTTATACCATTTTTATCATGAAATATGAAAGTTGGAAAAAAATCTTTAGAAGTTGAAACTTCCAAAATGCGCAGTTCATTGACAGCTCTAGTCCAAAAACACCTTTATTTGACGACATCTTTCATCGCAATTTTGACATTTTCCACCGTTTTTAGGCATGACGAACATTTTCTGATAGTTTTTAGAAGTTGAAAATTTTTTGAAATTCCGATTTTTTGGGGCTCACTCATTGGGGTCCAAAAAATCAAATTTTCAACTTCTAAAAACTATCAGAAAATATTCATCATGCCTAAAATGAGAAAATATTTAAGCTTTTGGCAAGCTTTTTAGTAGGCAAAGCTTTTGGAAATGCTCATTTTTCTTAATCTTCAAAATCGAAACTAAAAAATATGCAAAAGGCAATACATGTAGTTTTTTTGTAGTTTGTAGTTTATGCGTTGCCAAAAGCTCGTTGCCAAAAGCTCGTCTTGCGTTGCCAAAAGCTCGTTGCCAAATGCTCGTTGCCAAAAGCTCTATTACCCCTGAAACGCTAACCTGATCGAGTTATAGCGATTTTTCGAGTAACAACACTGAAAAACCAGATTCAGTGTTATTCGAAAAATCGCTATAACTCGATCAGGTTAACGTTTCAGGCCTCCATTCTTTCCCCTAGGACCCCCGCCTCCCCCCTAACTTTTCATGAGGAACATTTTTCGCGTTGACGAGAAATTCTGAAAAAATTCCCTTTTAAAGTTATGACCATTTTGTGAACTAGGAAAATTTGAGCACATATGGTAGAATCTGATCGGAATTCGTCCGCAAATGTCGCGTCCGCAAATGTTCGTCCGCAAATGTCTCATCCGCAAATGTTCGTCCGCAAATGTTCGTCCGCAAATGTCGCATCCGCAAATGTTCGTCCGCAAATGTTCGTCCGCAAATGTCGCATCCGCAAATGTTCGTCCGCAAATAAGGCCACGCCATCCCCAGGGGATGCGTTAAATAACGATATTGAAAGAGAATGATTTCTTTTTTATATTAAAGATAATTGAATATCTGGTTATAAGAATAAAAACTAGAGATCGGACGATACGATATTTTTTCGAGATTTTTCCGATATATCGATCGATAGTTTTTCGACATTATTGTTTGATATATTTATTGATATTCCATTCCGATCTCTAATAAAAACAATCTAAAAATCATGATTTTTTATGTAGTAGTTTTTTTCCGAATAGATATTCAATTTCTAAAACACACATATGCAATGTGACAAAAACATTGGATTAAATTTTGCTTCAGTGTGGGTTGAGAATCATGTGCATTCCCGAAAAACAACAGTATCGGATATTATTCCGTTCTATTATGGATAGAAAAAAATAGTGCTCTGGAAAAAAAGCACAATGTCAAAGGTGATGAATCCATGACACCCTACAAACGGCCTATGATTAGAAAGCTCTTGGCCTGAAAAAAATTTTCTAGCCTTCGTCTGATAAAAAATATAGCCAAAAACCGCTAAAAATGGGAGTAGGAACCCCCAAAAACAAAACACACATAACCAGGGGATGCGTTAAATAACGATATTTTTAGATTGTTTAATTGGAGTCTATTTTAAATTGTAAAAAATCATACACTTTGTTAAAGGTCTTACGTGACATATGCAAAAAGAATTGGATTCTATTCCGTTCTAATGTGGATAGAAAATAGTGTGTACTCCCGACAAAGGACAATGTCAAAGGTGTTGAATACATGTGCTTTTCCGAAATAGAATAATTAAAACCGTGGAAAATCCCATGAGTTCCTGAAAAAATAACAATTTTTGAGGTCTCTCGTGAAATCTGGAATATAGTCAAATGACATGAAAATCGATTTGACAATAATATGGCAGAATCGTTATAATATAGCAGAAACATGCTAATTCATGCTATCAAGTTCTCGAAAAAGAATATTTAAAGGTGTGCTTGGTTGGTTAAATCATCACATCCACTTTCAGTATCTTGACTTTCAACCATGCGTGAAAAATTCTTCTATTTCTTATTCTTCTTTTCTAATATTCCCCTCTATCTAGCGGTGGTCAATCCACCCTATGGCCAACTTCAAGTCCAGGGAATCTATATCACCAATTCAAGCGGAATCCCGATCAAACTTCAAGGGATGTCGTTGTACTTCAGCCAATGGTCAGGGCAGTTTTGGAAGCAGGAGGTGCTAGTCCCCTTGAAAAACCAATGGAATTCAAATGTTGTCCGAGCTGCAATGGGAGTAGACAGTGGATACGTGGTCAGCCCCGATTGGAATTATAAATTGGTTACCGATGTTATCCAAGGGGCTATTAACCTCGGAATGTATGTGATTGTTGATTGGCATGATCAAAGTAACGTATCATATACGCCACAGGTAAAGCAAATTTTCGAAAATTCATACCAACTTATAGGCCATCACATTCTTCTCCAACATTTCAAAGACATACGGCTCCTATCCTCACATCATCTACGAAATCTGGAACGAGCCAAACGTAACATGGGATGTAATCGTAAACCATGCCAATCAAGTCATCCCTGCTATACGAGCCAATGATCCGAACAACATCATCATAGTTGGTACCCCTAAAGGTTCGAGCGGACCCTGGTTCCCTCCAAGTCAAAGACTGAATTATACTAATGTAGTCTATACATTGCACATTTATGAAGACGTCTTCGGAGGCATATACCAAGAACCAACAAGGGCTCTAGCCACTACCGCAATGAGTAATGGAATCCCCATAATCGTGACAGAATATGGGACTGGAAGTGTTTGGCCTAACGAAACTTTGGAATTTGATGAGACTGCCCTTTGGTACGAATATTTTGATCAATACTTTATATCTCATACCAATTGATGCATGTCGGAAGTAAACGGAACTATGTCCGCAATAAAAGCCGGGAGCACAAATTGGGACACTCCGGACGCTCAAATTGGAGCGGTAGTGGCAGATTCAGCACATTTTACGGAAGATGGAATTTTTGTGAACCAACGACATCAAAATTTAGGTATATTGTGTAAAATGTTCACAAAACCCCACTAAATATTAAAATTTAGGATTGTGTCCAACATATTGGGCATATTATGCACCAACTCAACAATGCTACAATGTATTTTAGACTAAAAAAATATAAAAACTTTAAACATTTTTAGGTAACGAGTTATGTTACTTACCAAGGTGCTATAAGCACATGCGCTTCTAATGGTGGCCATGTTGCATCGGTTCATAGCAATGCTCAAAACGCATTTTTAATGAGTAATATTCTCCTCGCAAGATTTTTCATTTCTTTTATCTAGGCCTCACTAACTCTTCGTCGACTTTTAAAGTCATTCCTCATAGCCAATACTGGCTCGGTCTCTCAATTGACAAAACTGCAAGTCCATGGAACGTTACATGGGCAGATGCGAGTTCGAATGACTATGGAAATTGGGTGGTTCCTACTTTAGGAATAGCTAATGGAAATTGTTCTGGAGCTTGCGCCACCATTATGTATTCGGCCTTTGCTCAAAATCCGGGTCTATGGAGTGTTGTTGATCAAAATAGTGGTTATTTTCCGGCAATCTGTCAAAAGCCAGCAAGAGGTAATCAAATTTTAAAAAAAAACAAAATTCCACATTTTAGTACACTGCCCTGGGAACGACGGATTGAATTGGGTATATTACGCAGTAACTAATCAATGCTACAGGGTTTGTTCAAGATTATAAATATAAAAAGTTAAAAATTTTAGATAACGACTCAATATCTTAATTACCAAAGTGCGGTCAGTCAATGTCAATCTAGTAATGGTACTATTGCGTCGATCCATTTCTGGAATCAAAACCAATTTATCATGAGTAAATTTTTACGATTTCTCCATATGCACTCGCTATAAGTTCAAATCAGAAAGGATTGAACCCAAAATTTTATTAGCAATCTAAACGATTTGATCTTTTTAGACCTCACTAGCCCATCAGCACCACACGTCGTCTATTCTAGCCAATACTGGATCGGGCAAACGGTCGACAAAACTGCTAACCCGTGGAATTCAACATGGCAAGACGGAACTGCGACTAACTATGGAAACTGGAATAACCCTAGCCAAGGACCTAATAATGGAAATTGTACTAACCAAGTTTGCGCTATTATTATGTATTCGGCAACCTCTACATCGGCTCGTCCGGGAACATGGGATGCGGTCGCTCAAAATAGTGGTTATTACCCGGCTATCTGTCAAATCAATGCGATTTATTAAAAGAAACTCTCAAGCAATAATCATTTTTCACCAGTTTGAAAATTTTAACTATGTTTTCCTGAGAATTCTATTTTGCTAGTCCCTGTTTTAGTATATTCAATTGGCTTTTATTTATTAATTGAATGTCCTATAAATTCTATCCTTTCATTAGATCAATTCAACAATCTCAACAAGAAAAAAACATAAAGCATAATTTTTGATAAAGTTTTGGTCAAAAATCGAACGAAATCGGAACAGCAAAATGACCAGAACTTATAGGAACGTGAATCGAAACACGTCATAATTTCAATCCAAAAAATTTAGATCGATCTAGAAGGTGGTCAAGGACAAGGTGGTCCCCAATGAAAAGGCCAAGGACAGGGTGGCCAAGGACACGGCGGTCAAGGATAAAGTGGCCTTCAACGAGGTACCCAAGGGCAAAGAGGCCAAGAACAAGTAGTCAAGGACAAAGTGGTCTTCAACTAGTTGGTCAAGAACAGAACAAGGCGGTCAAGGACAATGTGGTCCCCATCATGCGGTTATGGAAAAGGTGGTCCTTAACGAGATGGTCAAGAGCAAGGAGGCCAAAGACAAGTTAGTCAAGGACAAGATGGTCCTCAACGAAGTGGCCAAAGATAATCAACGAAGCAGTTAAAGGACCAGTCCACTTTTGAACCGATTTTTTATTCAAATGTGGAAATGATAGTTCACATTGTGGTGATCAACTTTTGCTTTGGAAGTAAATACTAATTCGTTAACCCTAAAGAGATAAATGAGAAACAAAAACCATGGTCCTATTTGAATTCCTGATTCTAGAGTTGTATATTGAAGCGAAAATTGAAAAAAATGCATTTTTACAAAGATGTTAAAATTTCATAAAAAGGCAATTGTAGCATTTTTGTATAAATCTCCAAGGCAAATCAAATCACATACAAATTATAAACTTTGAAAATTGAGGTGGATTATTGAAACGAAAAGTTCTGAATCGTTATCGTTGTCGAGATAATCGCATTTGAAGTATGAGATTTTTTAGTTACGATTTTAAATTTAAAAAATTTTTGAATTCCCGCCAAAACCTGAATCAGGTTTTGGCGGGAAATTCAAATTTAAAAAAGTTTGTCGGTCCGGAAGTTCGATTCTTTCAGAGCCGATGCTTTAATAAATTTAGAAGGCCACGAGTTTTCAAAAAGAATGTAAGCCGGCGTGATAAGTGCAGATGCGACATCACCACTTTTTCAAAAATTGACAACAAAAATCATAAACACTCCGGAACATACGTGGGCAAGGGGTGGGTTGACCCACCCCCATATCGCCGCAAGAGGGTAAAATGTAGAAAACATGTCGTAGCTGGGTGTGATGAATGAGGGAAAAATTATATCGCAGGTCGGCGCGAAGCGCCGATCTGCAATACAAATTTTTTATGTATGAAATGCGATACGTTTTTTTTGGTCGACAAACGATCGCATTTGGGTCTTCGACCTACCCCCCCCCTCCCTTGCCAATTTATGCTCCGGAAACGACGCTCAGTGTCCACTTCCCAACAGAACTAGTGCTAGAACCTTACACCGTCACGCTCCGCGCCATGAAGTCGTTTCTCTTAAGGCTCAATGTGAATCTCAACCCTTCTGCGAAATGATCATTTGTACGATGTGTTGGGCTCGCGTAGCCAATCCTCAATGCAAAAACACAAGCTTCGTAGTCCCATGCAATTCCGGTGGCATAACTTCAACTGTCACCATTAACTTCAAGAACCGGGAGACCGAGCTCAACGGCCTTGCCGCTTTTTCCTTTAGCTAACGGAGAAGAACGAAAACATTTTTGTATATTTTCATTTCGATCACTTAGGATGTTTCCGCTCACTCGGCACTCTTTTGCTCATGGACCTAAGAGGTACCCTCGCTCGCTTCGATCCGTAACGTTGAACACCAACGCAAATCCGACCGATGGGTCCGTCGCTTGGCTATGTTTTAGTGATTAGACCGAAGATAGGCACTGCACAAAGACCTTTCGCGCCAACCATGTTTTGGACAAGGGCCTTGTGTCCGTGCTTGATCAGCGAGCACTTAAAATGTGGAAATTGAGCTTTTCTTTAAAATTGGAGCTTTACTATTACAATTATTTGGTAGCAATAATTTACAAAAAAATGATTTAAATTGACATTTTAATGAGTAAAATCTTGAGCTGCTTCCGGTGGAATATACGCATCATCAACCTTCTCAGCGGCAGCTTCAACGAAATGTTTGATTTGATCAATCGCATTATCTTGTTGAGTACCTTCGGTTACTTTAGCAGCACCGAGAGAATCTCGATCTGTTTTGGCATAGTCAATGAAGTATTTTTTAGCTTCTTCAGCATAGCCTCGAGTTGAGTTTTTGGCTATATCGGCATAGTCTTGGGCTTTATCTTTGGCTTGATTAGCATAATCACGTGCAGCATCTCGAGCTTGATTTGCATAATCACGAGCGGCGCTTTTGGCTTGATTAGCAACGTCACGAGCAGAATCCATAGTGAATATTTGTGTGGGGTTTCTAAAAAATGCAAAAATTAAAACGAATATTAGGTTTAAAACACGACACGATTTTAAAAAAGAATCGGAAAACATTTTGGTAAAAAAATGTGAAAAATTTGGAAATCGATTTTTGAAATAATTTTTCGACAAAAATGTCCAACATACTACTAGAAACGAATTGAGTAAAAACAGTTTTCATATTCCTTGATAGATTTTTGAGAAAAATTGAATTTTTTGACAAAAAAGTTTAAAATCTTCTGTGTATTGAAGCGAAAACATTGCACTAAGTTTTTAAAAAGTTCTAACGTGCACCGTACCTTTAACACTACGGCCATTTAGGCTCGAACTTTCGAGATATCGTCTCTTAAAATCTAAACTCAAACCTTTAAATAATAAAAACCAGTCTCCTAAAAACCAGTAAACATATGAATCTATTTTATCAAACTGAATGTTTTTGAGAGTGTTGTGTCTGGTGTTTAAAGTTGTTTATTATTAGTGAAGAATTTCGTAAATATTGATCGGTCTTTTCGCATCTTGTTTATTCGCGTCATAAAAATGAAAAACAAGGACATTCGAGAAAGAAAGATGAAATATAGGTAAAAAACAAAGTAATGAAATCAGATCTTTGTTTGGGTCGGCTTATAGTTGGATCAAAACTTGATGGGGGGAAGGGGGACGATAAGAAAAATCGCCAAAAATGATCAGTTTTCGGGGAAAAAAATTTTTAATTGATAATTTTTCGGATTGGGGGGAGGAACAGTTCCCGCTAGTATTCTCACTCTTTATGACACTGGATAAGGAAAATAAAAATAGGCAAAAATTCTAGGAGGTCGAATTTAGTGGGTCTGATAAAAACCTTTTTCAAATTCTCAAAAATCATCCTCGGGTTCAAACCAGCGGGCCCACGTTGCTTAACTTGCCAGATCGGACGGAATCGCTCATAACTGGGGTTGCGAAGTTTTCTATTACATCTCTTTTTGAAACAAACTATAAAACGTCCCTTGTTAGTTTTAAAATTTTCCCTCTCTCAAACTTGCCTCGGTGGTGCAGTGGCAAAGCACACAAAGTCGCGGGTTCGAATCCCGCTTGGTTCCAATTTGTTTCTAAATTAGAAATATTTGTGGCCACGAAGCGTCTGCTTTGCCACTGCACCACTGAGGCAAGTTTGAGGGAGGGAAAATTTTAAAATTAAGTAATTTCAGGGAAAAGATTTTCCCAGAATTCCCTGTTAATCTTCAATATCTTAGGCTCCAAACTCGCAAATTTTTGGGTGCCTTTAATAGCATGTGGAGGAGTGTATGTGTCATGTTTAAATGGAAGTGTACACCCACTTTAAGCTCATACTACATACTTATTGCACAGCACTGTCCTAACGCTCCCTGCCTACGGTTTTGAATTTTGTCCAAACATATCAACTCGGTTTCATTTCGACTTTCAATTTTTCGCATATGATGAAACGCCACGCAACAAACTGCGCATAATGTTTGTTAATGACATTTCATTAACAAACGTTTAACTACAGGGTGGCTAAAAAACCGTACTTTTGCGATTTTTCGAGCAATTTTTTTTTAATTTTTGCAAAAATGACTTTTCTAGGGGTAATTTTATGTGAAAATCGATTGCGCGCATTCCCGAAGCGTGAAAACGCTTCCTTGACCCTGATTCAGGGAAAATGGAGGGTGTATTGAAGCGAAAATCGAAAATTTTCGTTGAATCAGGGTCAAGGAAGCGTTTTCACGCTTCGGGAATGCGCGCAATCGATTTTTCGTATAAAATTACCCCTAGAAAAGTCATTTTTGCAAAAATTAAAAAAAAATTTTTTTTGCAAAAAATTGCTTGAAAAATCGCAAAAATCCGGTTTTTTTTGGCCACCCTGTAGAACTAATTTATTTGGTCCTTTATCAAAACCTCCCTCTGCTAATTTTTAGAAAGTGAACCCCCTATTCATCTTAATGGGAACCCGAATAAGAAATCTTGAAGATTTTTGTCGCTAAAAATGACCGTTTTCAACTTCTCTTCTTTATAAAAATAAATTTATTGTAAATTAATCAGCAAAAATTTATTTAAAAAAAAACATATTTTTGCAACTTAATCGAGATTTATAGTACAGTCAAATCTCCGTTTTATGACATCTCCGTTTAATGACAGCGACCACGCAGGGATGCTGGCGAAAAATTTTTGGTATATATAGCAAGTCGATTTCTTTATATACCAAATTTTCTCGCTGGCATCCCTGCGTGGTCGTTATGTCCCCCGACGGGTGTCATAAAACAGAGGTTTGACTGTATTCAATTTTCTTTATTAATATGAAGCTTCGTAAACATTCCGGTTATAACCATTTATGCAACGAGCTTTATTCCCAGCTCCATTCACATCCACAAAGTTGCAAGAGCAACCTACTCCTCCAACATAGACAGCAACATGGCCAGGAAATCCCACAATAGTGCCTGGCTGAGCGTTGTAGTTTCCATTATTGCCAATAAGTTTGCCACGATGATAGGAATTTGCCTATAAATATATAGTATTGTCACCTTTCGATTAAAATATTCACTTACAGATTTCCATGTTCGTCCAAGAAGCTCGGCGACGAGCCCACTGCAACCTTGGGCGTATCTTTTTCCAATTTTATTACACGCTGAGCGAGGATTCACCCAACTTTGGTGTGAAATGCTAATAACCAATGCGAAGAAGAAAACGATTTTCAACATCGAGCACATGATCTAAATATTAGCTTGAGTTCCAAAATTATTTTGGTATATGTACAGGGTGAGTAAAAAACCCGTGTTCGTATCATAAAAAGATGGTATAGTAATTTACCATGAACCGGTGGTTTTTTTACCACTAAGTGGTAGCCTAAGAAATTACCACCAATTCATGGTCATTTTACCATGATAATTACCATGATTTCATGGTAAAAATTTAATGGCATCATAAACCATGAGCCAGAGGTTGTTTTGCTATAGTTCATGGTAAAATTTCTACCGTGCCCTTAACACGGTAAAATGATATGAAATTTGAGCAATTTTTTATTTGAATTTTCTATTCACAGCTGGCCAAAACATGCAAAAAGTAAGCGGGAATGATTTCACGTCACTTGACCGAAACGTCAGTTGATCGAAACGTCACATGACCGAAAAGTCACTTGACCGAAAGCGTCACTTGATCGAAAAATCATCTGACCGAAAATTTTTTATGGTTGTTTTAAAAATCACTTGCTCGAAAAAACACATGAAAGAGTGAGAAATGTCTATATCAACATTTTTTATTCTCAACAATCAAAAGTGACAAAATTACAAAATCAAACTGTGGTTCTGATTTTTTCTTGTAACTTTTTTCCTTGTAATTTTTTTGACTTTTTTCTGTAACTTTCAAAACTTGTAACATTTTGAGGTTTTATTGTAAGACCTATTTATTGGGTTACATAATATACAACTAACAACAGACCAGGTTCTCCTCGAGAGAGCCTCTTTAACAACTGTTCCCTACAAAGCATAAATTCCAGGCTCACATACCCACCCCTAGAGGCTATGGAGATATCTAAACACCCCGTGGTGGCTCTGTAACTCTTATAAAGCCCCCGTAGGGCTTACGGAGCAAATACGGGGTCCATACGGTCTATGAAGCCCATCAATCGTTTACAGTCCATTTAATCCATAAACACTCATAAACTGTACGGATTTCTATATTAAGGACTCCGCATTTGCTCCGTAGGCCCTATGGGGCCATCACAGGTTGTTTAGATATCTCCATAGCCTCTATGTAGATTCTTCGGATCCGACGGGCCCGTACGGTTAAAGTCAGGAACGCAGCCTACACGATAAATAATCCGCAAAAATTGCCAAAAATAGGTTGATTTTAAAACTTGAAGAACCTACAGCAGAATTTATACTTCCGTCGTGTCGCGACGTGTATTACGACTGAACTATAAACGTTATCGCGATACGACAGAACTATTAATAAGGGTACCACAAGCTATCATACTAACCATAATAAGCAACGGCACAAGCTAACGCAAGCAACGGCTAGCTCTATCCCAGTGAATAATTATTGCGTATGTCTTACGTGCCCCTCGGGAAAAAATTTTTTTCTACGGCCCTCACAAGATTTTTACGCGTATTTTTTCGTTTTAAGGCCATATCTCGTTCAATTTAAAGTTTTATGAGTCAAGCGATAGTTCATTGAATTCCTTAGATTACGGTGAATAACTTTGTAGAACATCACTTTTGATGAAAATCTTTGTGCGATGAAAAAAACTTATAAGAAACCTACTGATGTTTCATTGGCTATTATACGGTTACTAAAATTCGCATATTACAATTATATCGCAACTCAAAAACTTAAGTTTCTTATAAGTTTTCTTGATCACAGAAAGATTTTCATAAAAAGTGATGTTCTGCAAAGTTGTTCGCCGTGATCTAAGGAATTCAATGAACTATCGCTCGACCCATAAAACTTTAAATTGAACGAGATATGGCCTTAAAACGAAAAAATACGGGTAAAGATCTTGTGAGGGCCGTAGAAAAATTTTTCTTCCCGAGGGGCACGTAAGACATACACAATAATTATGGTGCTAGTCGACAATATGAGTCCCATAGGTTTTTATGAGTCCAATGGGGTTTTATGAGTCCAATAGATTTTTATGAATCCAATGGATTTTTATGAGTTCAAGCTGAAAATGAACAAAAATCAAATTTTCACAATTTTTTCAACACCCCAAAATGGCCTAAGACTGCGAAAATGAAGCCTAAACCTATCGACCAGTGAGCCTGCAAAATTTGATTATGGTGTTACAGAAACAGACAAATATCAATACTATATACTTTACTTTAATTTTAAAAGACCTTCACTCTTACCTTTCAATTCATCCTTATTATTAAAACGATTTTCAGCAAATGGTTATTAGAGGAGAATTATTTTATCTGTCGTTTTTTATTCAACTTTTCATCATGAAATTGAAAACATTATATTTTTTCTGCAAGGGTTAATTTGAAAACCACAAAAAAATGGCTAAAGCCATTTTTCACATTTTTGCGAATACGCAAAATGGAGTTTTTTCTAAATCCGTCATGGATTTACCCAGTTTTTGGTGGATTTAGAAAAAACCCATTTTGCATATTCGCAAAAATGTGAAAAATGGCTTTAGCCACTTTTTCGTGGTTTTAGAAATAAGCCATTTTGCATTTATATAGCTGCTCCCATGCATAAGGCCGGCCGCAAGTTGTCGTACTTTTTTTGTCGTACCACGGTACGAGAGAAAGGTACTACGGTACGACACAAAAGTACAACGACAACTTGCGGGCGGCCTAAACCAAAAAAAATTTGTTTACTCGTTTTTAGACGTTCTCATTTTTTAAACTTACACTACTATTTGATATTCCAGTGAAATGGCTGAGTTTTAAATCTTGGTTCAGAAATTTATTTTGTCTAAATTTTCGATTTTCGTGCAGATACTTATAAAATGCCTAGAGAAGATATAATTAAGGTAAATATTTCTTCAATTAACGCTGAACAGCTGGTTACTGTTAGCATCGATTTTTAGTTTGCTAATCAAATGGACATAACTTGTTTGTCGAGTTTTCACACGAAATGTTTTTAAAATTTTCCTCAGACACTTCTCTCAATGCAAAAAGAATTAGGTCGAACGGATTCCTATTTTTCCATGGCCATATATGCAAGTTAATCGATTCGCGACCATAAATTTTTTACTTAGCAGTTATCTTCGGATAGTAATTGAATTGAGAGTTCGTTGACTACTCATTTTAAAGCTGGTGATCTGCCCGCCAACTTTTTTTAAAAATCCCTTTGGGAAATTTTCGCCTCAATAAAAAGTTAAGAGCCAATCTTTGATGCATACCCTGATTTTTTGACCGAATTTTTGAACAAAATCGGCAATTGTGCCCAAAAATGTTTTCTTCGCGGCTATCCGTTCAAGCTGCACCATAATATACGCTTGTAGGCAACGGTCCTGCGGGTGTTAAGAGAGTGTTAGAGTAATAGTGGTAAATTTTTCGAAACCGAGTGAGTCTATACCAATTTCCAAAAAATAACACTGAACTCCTCGCAAAAATTTTGCAAGCTCTCTCAAAAAATTTTGCTCGTTGATCCCTGCCTCTTCAAATGGGGAGGCCGTTTTTTGTTGAAGTTTTTCATAAAAACCCATCTGATTCTTTATCATCATTATAATACTAAAATAGTGGTCATAAAGATAAAACTCCCACAAGTCCGTAGCCAGAACTCAGGTTTAGAGTATATCAAACAAAAATTTTCTTTCATTTTTTTCATTGAAAATTTTTTTTATTACTGATTTTAGGGAGCACGTGCTCCCGTGCTACACCTCTAGCTACGGCCTTAGCGGCAACCACTGTTTTTCTTGTTTCAAGATATCAGCACAGAAAGGTTGTAACCCGTTTTTGCTATATGGCCTTTTTTGGCTGTCCCCTTTTAGTAGTCATATCTCATCGAGATTAAATAAGATTTCTTAGAGCAACTCCATTTCACCTTTTTTAGGCAGCTCAAGAAAATAAATGGGATGTCGTCCAATGGTTGGTAGAACATGGAAAAGCTAATGTTGAGGCTACAGACAATTATGGCCAGACGGTGCTGCACTGGGCAGCTCAAAATAATGATTGGGATGTCGTCAAATGGTTGGTGGAACATGGAAAAGCTAATGTTGAGGCTACAGACAATGACGGCCAGACTGTGCTACTCTGTGCAGCTGAAAAGAATAACTTAGATGCCGTCCAATGGTTGGTGGAACATGGAAAAGTTAATGTTGAGGCTACAAATAATTATGGCCGGACGGTGCTGCACTGTGCAGCTCGTGGTAACTTAGATGTCGTTAAATGGTTGGTGGAACATGGCGCTGATGTTAATGTTAAAAGCAATAATGGTTTAACGGTGCTGCACTGTGCAGCTTTTGGTAACTTAGATGTCGTCCAATGGTTGGTGGAACATGGAAAAGTTAATGTTGAGGCTACAGACAATAGTGGCCATACGGTGCTTCACTGGGCAGCTCGAGAGTATAAATGGGATGTCGTCAAATGGTTGATTGAACATGGAAAACTAATGTTGAGGCTAAAGACAATGATGGCGTGACGGTGCTGCACTGGGCAGCTCGTGGTAACTTAGATGTCGTTAAATGGTTGGTGGAACATGGCGCTGATGTTAATGTTAAAAGCAATGATGGTGTGACGGTGCTGCATATGGCAGCTCGAGCGAATAAATGGGATGTCGTCAAATGGTTGGTGGAACATGGGAAAGCTAATGTTAAGGCTACAGACAATGATGGCCGGACGGTGTTGCACTGGGCAGCTCAATTGAATAAATGGGATGTCGTCAAATGGTTGGTGGAACATGGCAAAGCTAATGTTGAGGCATTCCCGAAGCGTGAAGAAGCTTCCTTGACCCTGATTCAGGAAGGTAGTATATATGTATTAAAATGAAATAAAATTCAGTTTTTCATTGTAAAACTGACTTTCTATAGATTTTTCTAGATTCGACAAAATTGATCTGGTTGACTTGTGAAGGTGAAAAAATTACACTATTATATTCGAGAATAGAACGTACATAAACCATAAATGCGTGTATAAAAATTTTTTGATCCTTGTTTTTAAAGATATGCAAAATAAGATTTGACATCCGTTTAGACCTTTTTAACCACGTTGGCAATATGTTGGTCGAAGCATAATTTATTATCATAAGTTGTTCCGAGATCTTTAATATTTTCGAGATTTTTCAATAATTTTGTATAAAAAATGATTGAAAAATCTTTTTTTTCGCCGAGTTATGGCCTCGATATAGTCACCCCTGGGGGTGTCACTATATCGAGAGTCGTCTATAAACATTATTATCAAGCCAATCACAAAGCGCTTAACTGATCATAAATCATGAATGTGTTCTCCGAGTTCTCCCACAAATGTATATCTGTAAAAAGGTCTAGATTTAAAAAATGACAAAATTAAATAAAAAAAGCCTAAAAAGAAACGTGAAATTTCGACAATTTAGCGCATTTTTTAAATCAAAAATTCTATATTTTCAAGTCCGAAAATAATGCATGAAAATGAAGGTTTCGTGAAAAAGCTATGCATTAAGTTGTTAATCAAGTTTTGGGAAATTTTTTATAAAAAAAATTAGCGAAAACGAAAATTCCTGACGACCGGAATTTGTCTCCAAAGTTGTAGCACGTTTTTGAGTAAAAATTCAAAAAAATTTTCAATTTTTGTTTCAATAATTGGAATTTATTGCAAGTCAGGTGAATATAATCAAAACTTTTGATTCGTTTTAAAAGTTAACTTGTTCGATTTTGCCCTGCCATGCATGCCTTTTTTCCAGGTGGTACTTCATCAATACAATCACTATCTTCTAGCACTTAATCATGTTCACAGTTATTTTGCC
>JAQGCP010000673.1:0-15397 GCA_034699885.1 Acrobeloides thornei | reverse complement strand
ATCGAACCATTGAGTTCTGATTGCGTTCAAATAACCATCGACGCCATTATAGTCGGCTAAGAGGACTGCGCATGATAAATTTGTCGAAGGTACGAGCTCGTAATAGTCCGGCTCGCTTCTACCATCCCACGCATTTGCCCAATTGAGGTAATCTATAGGACTGTTATCCAACCATTGCCATTTGTCCCAGTGTGTGACCATGAAATTGACGATCTTTTTGCTTGATTCGACTACATGAAATCCTGTCCAAAAAGCATACATTTCGGGGGCATTTTTAGGACTTTGTGATAATGTCATGTCTAAATATAAATCGTTATTAAAAAAAATTAAATTTGAGGATTTTCTTGAAATAACGTGATTTTCCACAAAACAATAAAAAAGAATACTTATCAAAAATTGATTGTGAACGTGACTATGAATGGAAGTCAAAGATGAATTCAGTGTGGCACATTCTTTGATTCCTTCTTCCCAATTCAATGGCTTTAAGACAACCTAAATAGCTATAGTAAAGAAAAAACTTTTAGATAGCTAAATTACTCGATAACATTTATTAGTAGGTTCGAAATATGTCCAACCTTGGCCACAAGATGCCATACCACCATTTACATTCTGTGACTCTATAAAAGACACTGTAATCGACGTTTGGGCGAATGAAAGCAGAACAGTTTGCAAAAAGTGTTCAGATTGTTTCGAAACCGACATAGGAAAATCGACTATGGTGATTCCGAAAATACACAAATTTCGATAGGTTTCTCGAGTAGATTTTGCTGTGGCGCCGTTTTTGATCATGTGATATCATTTTCTGAAATTCAAACGCCTCTATCTCGGCGAAGAAAAAAGATTATGCAGCGATCTTAGTCTCATTAGAAAGCTCAGAATCTCTGCTACTAACGTGATAAATATCACTTTTCTTGTTTCCCGTGTAGATAACAAGTTATAGAGTAATCTTTGCGCACTCTATGCGTTTTTTCGAAAACAATCTGAACACTTTTTGCAAATTATAAAGCAACTTACTATTATTAGCGCTTGTTACAAGCTGGATCAAAATGAAAGACCACAAGCATTTCGAATGAAAAACTTGCCAAGTAATTTTCCTCATCGAAATGCCTCGGTTACTTATATTATGATAAAACTTCAAGTGAGACCTATTATAATCGCTTCTGACAACTATAGACTTTGAGAACCTGTTCTTATATTTGAAACTCGACTCTAATTGACGCCAAGCTATCATTAATGTGATTTATGCTTCGTGTATGTTTATTAATTTAGCGACGATATACGTTTTTAAGTTCTATCGTCATACGAGAAATATGATTTGCCGAAAAATTACTTTAATAAGTTCTAAATTGAGAACGCTACAACTTTGATTGCCTTTTACTCCCTTTAATTTGATTGCCTTCAATTTTCCTTCTACTTTCGAAATAGTTTTCACGTTGATCACTTGACAAATAATTCAGTTTATTTTAGTAGTTAGTTTATGGGAAAATTAAATATACGCCGATGAAAAAAGTAATACTCAAAACATTCTAGTGTATATAGAAGGGATTTATCCCTTGTCGTGTAAAATAAATTGCCTTGTCGTGTAAAATAAAAAAAGTAATTGATTTCTCCCGGTTGGCTTTCAATCGGTGAAAAATTCATTACAATAGGGGCCTAAATAACCGTGCCATTTCATTTTTGATTTCACAAAGATCAAATTGAATTGTGTCGTACGACTCAAACGTAGTACCATTTCAAAGGCGGTGTAAACAGCAACTTCATCATCTTGTAATTCTCCTCAAGTATGAAAAAAAAAATTACCAGATGGCGGTTTTTTTAACACCCTGTATTTTTTTGTTTTAGAATAAATATTGAATATGAGATTTATTGATGAAAATTTTATAAAGAAAAATTAAATCGAGTCAGTTTTAAAGGTGACAAAACTATAGAAGTGCACATTATATGCCAAATTTCAATATACAATAAAGATAATCTCGCTAAACATATACAAGTCTACAGCAGGCAAAAAAATTTTTTCACATTTGATTCACATGTTGAATAGTGACGTTGATACCCAAGTTTCCATTTTCAGCAAAAAGTTGAGCATGATTCGTATCAAATGACAAGCAATCGCTTTGAGAAATAGCCTGTGCAACGCCTTCATGAATGCTACGAGGGGTTGCTTCCCAGCAGAGACGGCGACGATTATTCGACAGTTCCAAACTTAAAAAATTTCGTAGTTTGTTAAAGCCCAAAACTCCCCCACAACTTGAACCAAAAATGTTGCTTGTGATGCTATAAAATCCTTACCGATAAATAAAATTTTCAGCATCTTTTTTAGCTCCAATTAGTTGTACAACAGCATAAAACATCTGAAAAAAGAATTTTCAAAAGTGACCAACGTAGTAATTATGGGGAAACCTTCCCCCAAAACTGGAAAAATGAACATTTAAAAAAAAATTTCGATCAAAACTGACCAAAATTGATCATTTTTTCAACAAAAATTACAATTTTCTGAGCATTTTCATCTTAAAAATAAGTATTTTTCAATCAAATTTTTCGCCTACGTAGTTGTTTTTTGTTTAAAAAAGTTGAAATTTTTTTCCAAAAAACTTCCCCCTCCCCTGGACTGAAAATCTGGACCAAAATTACGACGCAGAAAGTGACCTAACCTGTTGTCCATGATCAAACTTGTCTTGCTTTTCCAAAACTAGCATAAAATAAGCACCAAAACATGATTGCATCATAACCCAATCAACTGCACCAGGCAGATTGATATCTGTTGCGAGAAAGACTATGTCCTCACCTAAATTTAATAATTCTCTTACTCGTACAAACTAGTCTCGATTCAATAAAACCTCCAAAACTTGAACAAAGCACTACGCAGTTCTAGTAAATTTGCACATAGCTTACCTTGTAAAGTTGTAATAGATTTATGGGCCTTCATTAAATGTCCCATAACATCGGATAAACTGCCTTGCCATTTGCATGAGGCACCAGGGCAGGGGCATGAATAGGGGCTAAAAAAATGCGTTTAAAAATTTTTTCCAAATACTACTACCGGAATTCACAAATTTCCTCGTGTTCCACTTTTTCCGTATGAACAAAGTTTTGTATGCAACCAGATTGTGAAAATTTACACGGAAAAACCATGTTGTTCGCAATCTTTTCCATTGCCAAATTCCGAATACTGGGCACCGGGCCACGGCATGTTGGACCTTCAAAATTTTATTGAAGGAAAATTACACAACAACCTTACAGCAAGTGACCTTTGGCCGGCAATTTCCACAGACTAGATGGCCAGCTTGGCATTGCAAATAAGGGGGAAGCATATAATCCATACAAACAGGGCATTCAAAAGCTGATAAAAGATCCAAATTCGTCGCATGAGATGATGTTGACGCAAGTGGTGAAGAATGAGTAGCCAATTGTGGTGCTACACTTTGAGTAGTTGTATTAGATGCGCTACTGAAGCCTCCAACCATCATAGCTAAAAAAATTTTGAAAATTTTTTCACCATTTTCAGATTTGGGGAAAAGTTCCCCCACAGCCCTTCGATCGGTTATTTTTCTTAAGGTTACGGTTATTTTCGACTTTTTTCGATAACATTTTTCGAAAACGGTCGTTTTTAAGCTGAAAATGCTCAGAAAATTACGCTTTTTATTGAAAAAATGGAACATTTTGGACATTTTTGGTGAAAAAAACATGTGCCCATCTGGCCAATTCTACACTTTCCACTGATCAAAATCAAAAAGTTTCTTAAGATTGAAAAACCCCAGAGAAAAGATCGTAAACTTACTTGCTGGAGTAGCACCTTGAATACGAGCAGTAGTTTTTTGCTGAGGCGTAGCAATCCCACTTGGAGGATCCATTTTGGACGAATTATTAGAACTCATAACACAAGTTTTTTGCCCACTGTGACACTAAAATATTCAATTTCGGTTTATTAAATCTTTGCGAAATTTTTGCTGATGTTACCATGATAAAATTTTCACGACAGATTTTTCATGACACAAAAAATTGTGACAAGTATTTTAGCACAAAAGTTACACGGCAAAATGTTTTATGACAATTGTCACCACGACACTTGTTACCGCGACAAATGGTACACCATCAGAGACCGAAAAGGACCGAGGCTCCCACCCCCTAACTTTTCATGAGGGTGCGCGTTATCAGTTGTGCCGTGAGGGTCGCCACAAGCACGGCACAAGCTATCGTACGATCGTAAAATTAACGTAAAAGTACGAGGAAATCGCCACAAACTGTCGTACGATCGTATGACGCAGTAAGATGGCATCGTACGAAATTCGTGCGATAGCTTGTGGCCATTTCGTCCGTCGTACGAGTGATTTTACACTCGTACGATAGCTTGTGCCGTTGCTTGTGGTGGTACGATAGCTTGTGGCAACCCTGAGTTGTGCCAGCATTTAATTGCGTTGAAAAAAGAAGAAAAATTGTGAGAAAACGCCATTGTAAAAAATTATTGCAAAATTTGACCGTAAATCAAATTGTGAAAAAACGCCTAATGCCCCATCTACCGTTGATTTACGACAAATGGCGTTGAATAGCAGACCCCTAAAGTCCGTTATAAAATATCCTAGAGCCTTTTACAAAGGTTTTAATTTTCTCCGTTTTCCGTAAAAATCGTAATTTCTCTCAACTTAACTAAAAAATAGCACTCGTGATGTCGATTCTCTAGGAAATCCAAATGCAAATACGAGTGAGCACAATGGCTTGACGATGGATGTGCAGGTTAAGTTCTCGTGGCAGCGCAGCCATCCAGCTAGTAAAGTAGTAGAATGACAGGAAGAAGAGAATCGTGGCAATAATAAAACCCATTTGTCTTGCTAACTTTGAATTTGGTCAGTCACAACACGCATAAAATCGAAATGGTTTGTGGGGAATGTTCCCGAAAGAAGTCGTATCATTGTGGCAGCGCTATTTCTAAACTCGTGTATGTTCATCCATCGGGCCGTTTTTGGCTTTGATTTTAGTTAAAAACTGAAATTGACCTGTTTTCATTATTTCGCCAAGCAGGAATATTGCACAATTTTATGTAAAAATGATGATAATGATCGTTTTTATATACCTGTTCACTTTTTTCTCGTCATTTTACTTTTTATTTACAGCAGCGAGCAGAAGTTTGGAAACCTCTTAGAAGCCCCGAAAAAATCGCTTAACCCCCCCCCAAATTTAGTGCGGAAACGTCTTTTTACTTTATACTGTGGGTTTTTCCTATGAGGGAATCGATTCCCGCACGTTTTGAGTGATTTAGAAATTTCCCTGACCTCTTATATTCCAAAAATACTGACAGACAGTGGCGTATCTAGGGGTCCAGGCCCCCCCCCCGAAATCGAAAAAATGAAATTTTTTCCTAAGGATCCCCCTTTATGCTTTTGCCCAAAAATTTCGATTTTGAGCTAAAATTCGATTGCACAATTTTATGTAAAAATGATGATTGAGCAAAAAATTCAATTTGTGAAAATTTTTTCAAAAATCCTAATGGTTCCCCCTTTTGATTTTTCACCAAAAATGACCAAATTTTCCATGTTTTAATCAAAATTCAACATTTTTTCGCCAAAAATCGTAATTTTCAGCATAAAAACAGCGTTTTCAAAAAAAATTTCCCCTGCGGCGCTGGTTTTTTGTTTTAACTAAAGGATCTCACCAAAATTGTTCAAAATTATCCATTTTCAACAAAAAATTTAACATTTTTCCATAAAAAATCGCTTTTTTCTGAGCATTTTCAGCTAATAAACATGCATTTTGCAAACAAATTTTCGCCTGCGGCACTGGTTTTTTCCTTAAAAAGTGTTTTTCGACAAAAATTTTTCGATTTTAGCGAAAACATAAGGGGGACCAAGGTGATTCTTGAAAAATTTGAACAAAATTGCTTTGATCCCCCTTATGTTTTTTTCAAAACTTTTGGCAAAAACACAAGGGGACCAAGGCAAAAATTTTTTCCAAGTTGCTGACAGATATTAGAGCAATTGAAAACACAGATCTGAATTTCGAGGGATTGAGTACTAGAAAGGGCAGGAAATTGTTTTATGGTGTTTTTCGATGCAGGAAATCGATTCTTGGTGTTATTTTTAGGGTTTGAGTGCAGGAGGGGTGTACTGAAACAATTATCGATAAGTCGGGCTTTTTGGTGTAAGGAAAATTTCGAAATCTGCGGGGATCGATTCCTCGATTGGAAAAACTAGTAAAAAGACGTTTCCGCGCTGAATTAGAGAGATTGCGCGGTTTTTTTCCTGGGCTTCCAAGTGGTTTCCAAACCTTTGCTCACTACTGTATATTATAGATTTTAAGTAGTACATTTAAATTATATTGCTTCCAAAATGTCTAAAATGGGAAATCTCCAGTCGGACACCGATCCAAATACTGTGACAATTATTCGCAAGCATGCACCGCCAATTAAGACATTGAAGACATCATCGGCAAGTTTTTAAGGCAACATTTATTAGGAATTAGGGTGAAATTAAAAAATTGAATGGGACTTGTGATATTAGTAGATTTTCTTTATACATGCCTAAAATTTTGTTTTTATACTAATTTCGAGCAGACTTCAGGCTGCTCACTTTTGTATTTGTTTCATACGCTAGGATAACCTAAAAAACATTTTTCCTTTATAACTTTTTTCAGTTAAACTTTCATAAAAAGATATTTACGCCATCAGATTCGTCATAAAAAATGACGTGGAAACTATATAAGACTTTGGTGTAAAAGAAAATCGAAAAAAAACTGTTTCGGTTTTTTTCAACTCTGTAAGACTAATTTTTTAATATATTCTTTTAGGAGCTCAACGCCGCTCAACGACGTGGTGCGGAAATTGAAACGGCTAAGAAGTATAAAGCGGGCGCGAACGTGCAACATTCAACGGACAAAAATACTTTGAGGTTAGTAAAGACATTGAAATATTTCATACGGGGTGGTGACTAGATTTTTTAAGAGCCGGTCTGCAGTCCAGAATGCCAGATTTTTTAGGGCTCTGGTAGACTGAGTCGAGAGCTGACCCGGATTTATTTGTAAAACCAAAAAACTCAAGATTATTTTGTGAAAGTTAAAAACTTTCTGTTGACAATTTTTGGTGAAAATGTCAATTTTTATTGAAAAAAATGGAAAATTAGATATTTTTTACAAACAAAAAATTTTTGGGTCAGCCCAGCCAGACCTGGGCCTATTGGTGACATGGTGTAGTCGAAAAAGTTGAACCCTGAATTAATTTTTACCTCATTTAGATTGGACGAAGAGACGGAGCAGTTGTCCCATGATCACGTTTCGTTGTCCCTTGGCAGACTTATCCAGCAAGCACGACAGGCTAAAGAATGGACGCAAAAGGACTTGGCCACTCATATCAATGAAAAAGCAACTGTTATCACGGAGTACGAAAACGGCAAGGCCATCCCAAATCAACAGGTAATTTGAAAGGGGAATAATTTAACATGGGCAATTTTTGTAGATCATGAATAAGATGGAGCGTGCTCTTGGTGTTAAATTGCGTGGTAAAGATGCTGGTAAGCCGTTGCCTGCGAAGGCTCCGCCGGCGGCAAAAGCTGCTCCTGCGAAGAAATAAGGTCTCGTTGTAAACTATTTCATATTTAATTTTATTATTTTGTGTACCCAAGCGTGCTCTTGGTGTTAAATTGCGTTTGCGTTTTATTTACGATACTTGGAAAATAATTTTTGTTACGTTTTATTTTGTACAATAAAGTTTATGAAGATGTCTTCTAAAGGGTCTCAAATGGTGCGCGAATCAGCCGTGATGCGATTTCAGAAAAGGGAAATGAGAAAAAATAACTTTAAAAACAAGGTTCTTTCATTCCAAAGGGTAAGCCAAAAATGCTTTTGCGTTTTTTGGCGAAAATTTCAATTATTTTTTGATCTTTTGTGAACATCGATTTATTTTTTGTAGCTAACACACACGGACAAACAGATATAATACTTTTAATATAGTATGATAACAAACAAAAAATAACATTTTTTTAATGCATTCTTGTGAGATCTTCTACAATTTTCAAGACTTCTTCAACAGTTGCCGACTTATCTGAAAAAAGGCTGTGTGTATAAAATTTTCAAAAATCAGCCTACCTCGAGAACTGGATGAAGAATCTACCGGCAAAGTTAGACCCTTAATAATTTGTTCGACCCGCTCACGTGGCATATCAGCAATTGTTTCAACCAAATCTCCATCCACAAACCCACTCACGGGTTCATTTCTTTTCTCGGTGCAAAAATTTCTGTATTGCTGATGGTCAATTCGCATACAGTTCTTTGTTTCTTGGGCAATTCGACTTTCTAGTTCTCGTACAAAACTGAAATTGAGTATACCCATTTTACAAAAAAAATTTTCTGGAAATGACACTTCTAGGGGTAAAAACGTGTGGAGAATCCGAATTTGACATTTTTCTAAGCGAAAATGCTTTCCTGATTCAGGGAAGACTAATGTATTGAAGCAAAAATCACATTTTACGATTTTTCGCTTCAATAACAGGCATTCCCTGAATCAGAGAAGTTTTTTTCGCTTCAAAAATGTCAAATTCGGATTCCCCACATGTTTTTACTTCTAGAAGTGTCATTTCTAGAAAAAATTTTCACGTGGGTGGAACCCCCTATTGTGTAGTAGCTCCCATACTTGTATAAACTATCAGATAGCTGAATTATAACTCCAAGTCCACCATCCGATGTGCCATATAAAATCGGATTCGAATATTGGGAGTTCATTTCTATTTGATTCGGCATTAAAGATCCACGACAGAAGACATTGACCATTTCGCCCAAATAGTACATACCGACTTGCTGAACTCATTGAAAGTCACAAAATTGAAGCAAAGTCTTTTTACCTGTAGCCTCATTTTCTCTTCTTCCGTTTGAGCGTTTATATCTTTCTCAGTAGTGTACAAATTGTAGCAGTTCTCAGCACCAATAAAAGCATCTGAATCGATGATTTCAACAGCTGTCAGCCATTCTGTATTGTAGTCTCTAAAATGAGAAACTAGCGATAGCTTATTTTTAACACAACAGATTTGGTACTATTCCAATTAATTTTTCTTCGATAAATGACCCCCTAGGGGTATTTTGTATGCGAGGAATCCAAATTTTGCATTCACGAGGCGTGAAATCATAAGAGGCAGTGGAGTACCCAAGGAGAGGGGGGGGGGCGGCCCTCCTCGAAATCGAAAAAATTAAAAATTTTTCCTAAGGGTCCTCAAATTCGATGAGCAAAAACTCGATTTTTGAGCTGAAATTCGATTTTTGATACAGCTATTTTTCGTTGTTGTTCAAATTGAACGGTAAATGGTATATTTTATAAAGTGTATTTATAAGTTTTCGATAGACGAATACCTTGCAATTTCTTCAAAAGTCGATTCAATTTGCTTATAGGATAGCAAGCACGTTGAACGCATCAGATCTCCAACTAGCACAAGATCCCCTTTCGTCTTCAAGTACAACGCATGAACAAAGTTGAAATGCGAGCATTCTAATCGAAGCTCCCGTTCTGAGGTCCATTCAAACAAACGAACCGAACTGTTGATTGAACAAATTAGCTTATTCTGCAATGAAGCTTGGGATAGAAGTGCACCTTTGACCTCTTTTTCGGCTATTAATCGTAGCTTGCCGGTTTCATGACCTGGTAAGACTTGGAAAATTAGCAAACGACCCTGAAAATACACAAGTATAAATGGATAGTAAATTTTCGTCACGCCATACTTGTTTACATTCAATATCATCTGGAGAATGTATTCCCGTACCAACGGTGTACAATGGCGTGGTTTCATCGCCAAGGGTTGTCGAAATCAGGGACATTCCATTTTCGCCTTGTCCTAGTTCATAGACATGGAGTGTTTCAAAGGTATTAGCGTCAAGAATGCACACAGAATGCACTTGAACTTCATCTTGTTCAATGGATTTGGAGGCAAATCTTGCGGGGTTATATGTGTTGGCCGTGCGTGACGTACACTGTGTCGAAACTGAGGGCCGACAACTACGGATTCCACCTGGTAATACGCTCTAAAAAAAAGAGATTTCACGAGTTTCTCTAATATCTTAAAAATTGTAGATACTAGGATAACTTACAACGAAAAATTCAATTTTGAGCAAAAAATTAAATTTTTGAGAAAAAAAGTCAAATTTTGAGCAAAATTCGACGAAGTTGATTGGTTCACCGTGAGATGACCAAGGTTTTCACGGCTCGTGAATGCAAAATTTGGATTCCTCACATAAAAATACCCCCCTAGAGAGTCATTTCTCGAAAAATTTTTTGGGATAACCAAAGTGGAATAGTATCCGGCTTTTTTCTTGTAAGTTGTCCTAGTGCCAAATTGATTGTCCAACTACCTCAACTCGATATGTTAAAATAGCAATTGTGTTAGTTTCGGGCTGATAAGCGATCCTGGACACGCATTCACCGAGTGGAACAGTTCGAATGTGCAGTTTTTGAATATCATCAATAGTGCCTAAAAATAGACTCAGTAACACACCTCAAGCTACTTTTCTTGGCTCAGGGTCAAAAATCAAAAAAATTTTTTAAATGACATATTTAGGAATTTTATGAGAAAAATCGATTGCGCGCATTCCCAAAGCGTGAAAACCTTTGTTTGATCCTTAAAAATCAAAAAAAAATTCGAAAAAAAGTAAGTTTAAAGTCAATAAATGTGAAAATATGGGTAAAAATACGTATTTTTCCATTTTTAAGGGTCAAGTTTTCACGCTTCGGGAATACGCGCAATCGATCTTTCGCATAAAATTACCCTTAAATGTCATTTTTTAAAATTTTTGACTCTAGGGTAACCCTCTTTGCTCCACAATAGCTCCCTCTTTTCTTTAACATGTACCGATAATAAGTGCTTCGCCATCAGACATAACCAAACAATCCTGATAAGCTTCCGAATTAAGAGGACACATTTGTGTTACCAAACGCAAATTGACATTCGAAAAAGAAAGCTTTTGATTCGAAGAATAAATCACTGCCGGTCTATCGCTGCATGCAAAAACGTTCGCCACGTCACGGCTCTTGAATTTGCGCAACATTGTTGGCTGAGTTCCGATAGTCACTTTCTTTTGTCCATTAAGTGAGCCTACAACAACATTTTGCGTTGAAAATTATGAATGCACGAACCTGTTTCCATATCAATTTGGTAATAATATAAAGTACCATCACCAAGAGCTACTAATAAATACACAATCTCTTCCATCGTAAGAATTAGCAAAGACCTTGGCAAAACATCGCCGGTAATTTTCTCTCGAACAATACGTTTAAATTGGGGACTAATCGAATAAAGGGCCACGGACATTTCCGTCCAGAAACCAACAGCACATAGTTTCGAAGTATCATTTTCATCTAAATTAGTGCATTAGAAAAACATCAAGCAACATAAGGGAACTAGTATCGATTAAGTAATCTACTAAACGTGAAAAGTTTCGAAAATTTTTTTTCATCATCTGGAATTGACCCCTCTAGGGGTCAATTCCAGATGATAAAAAATTTTTTATTTAAATTTCACATTCTGTGGGATATCTAATCGATACTTCAACATACGTATTGGACTAATATCGATACAAGCGATTTCAAATTCACAAACAGTTTCAGCAACCAGATTGAGTTGATCACCAACAACTTCTAGATAGTAAATAGTTGCACTTGAAGCTAAGGCAATTTGACCGGTTGGAGCATTCACGGAGCATAATGATATTTTGCTTGGGCAATTCCAACTCACGACTACCCCATTCGTAGAAACTATAGACACGTTTCTATTCGTGATTTGTAGAATTTGTTCGGATGAAATGCTTCCGGCCCATAAAGTTGGTGCGTTCACATCAAATCCTTAAAAAAATAAAAACCATAAGAGCTGCCACTAATACGTTCAAAAATTTTAGTAGTTTACTAATTGGTACTATTTCAGAATAGGGGAACAAAATCATGGAATGAATTTTTTCCTAAAAATAATTTCTCTAGGGCAATTTTAGACGGGTAATCCAAACAAAGCATTTTCAAAAAGCCAAAACTTCATACAGTCAGATAAAGGCATAGCCAAATTCAATGTGGATCATGGTTTTTTAGTCAGGCGCAGGAGCTATGCCCAAAGGTCCGTTCGGAGAACCTATGAACGTTATTAGTGGCAACCTTAAAAACAGAGCTCTCATTATGGTATCTTACCATTAATTTCCGTATCTTCAAGTTCTTCGCCATTCAGTTTCAATAAATGTGTTTCGTCAATAAAAGAGGCAACTAGGTAATTATCCAACTCCGATAGAAACCTAAGAGTGAAAAGCGCTTTCACGCCGCTCAATTCAACATTGGCGTGTTCCTCAATTCCAATTCCACTACGTATTATTCGTAACGAGCCCTCCTAAATTTACAGCGTATGGGTGAACAACAAATACGAAAAAAACCTTAAAACCACCAGAGCAAGTAACAACTTGATTTTGTCCATCAGCATTAATTATAACCAAATTTCGAATTGGGCCAAGATTAGGGTACCTGAATAGTCATTTTCATAAATCAGTACAAGTCCAACTTACGAGTCTAGCACAACCACAAAAGAATTGGTCTCTAGATCAACAGGTTCACTTGAGAGACGGATAAGCTGGGAATCTCCAAATTTGGAGCCCACAAAAACAACACTATTGTCTAAATAGACTAAGCATTCAGGAATAGAAATGTCGCCAATTAACTCCACCTAAAACGGGACAAAAATTATAAAAAAAAGATAAAATCTTACCTTTAAGTCCTTAACTTCCCACAATTCGTCCATATTTTGTTCGACAACTAGTAATAACATGAACAAACGCCCAGATATATCGCCCAAGAGAAAACGCTCGGTATCAATTTTTCCAAAGCAATTAAAATGCGCAGTGTGAATTAATGGAGGAGCAATTGCCGTGTATTGATTTCCACTCTAAAAAAGGCAAGATAAATCAAGGCATACGAAGTTTGCATACCTTGTGATAGCTAATAGATTCTTGCCCGACTATGATCAAGCCACTATAAGGCCTAGAAATGGGAATCAACAAGCTGGCCTCCGACTCAATATTTTCTTGTTTCCAAAGCGCCGAGGATAACTCTTTCTCATGAATGTCAATCTCGCAAACTTTTAAGTGACGACCGTGGTTATCTTGGCAAATATATCCGATCGTTGGCTTGGATTTTTCACCTAAAAATAAATGATCTGTTTATAACTGAAAAGAAGGCCTACCGGTATCCAAAAAAGCAAAATCCGTAACATTATGGTCTTCAAAACGAACATTAAAACATTTCAGTTCACGGCCGTCTTCCCATTGTATTATTTTGAGTAATCCATCATATAAACGGATAGCAAGGAGCTAAAAATCTATGTTAGTCAATCAACTCATCAAAAAACATACGCACAAACATTATACGTTTTATATAAGATCATTAGAATGGATATAAAAAAACAAGCCCTATGCTAGTACACCTAATGAATCTTTCAAAAACTTACTCCTGAAGAATGTGCACAAGCAATTATTCCTGTTTCAGAAGGTCGTCCAACCCTGTCGGCAATATTTCCCGAAGCTCGAGTCCTAACATCACCATTCTCTTCAAAAGTTATAATAGCTAGATGATATTTCACCGTAAGAATCAAGAGGCTATCAACATTCTAAATTAATCAATTAGTCATTTTACACCTTTTACACGAAAACAAACCTCTCCAGGAATCCTGAATGATTTGATTACACCGATTCTACCAAAGATGGGAATCTCACGGTGTGGTTTTAAACCTTCAGACGTTACGAGAAGAAGCTCAATTCTATTGATTCGAGCAATAACAAGATCCTGTTCTTGGGCATTTCGAAAAAATCCAAATACCGCTGCATTGACTACAGTCGGTTTTTGAGCAGAAACAATATAGTTTTTAGTCACCATTTTATTTTCTTCTAAAAAAGGTGTTTTACAAGGGGGCAAAAGTCCTGGCGTAAGGGGCGGTATATCCTCGCCTAAGGGGCAAAAAAGTCCTGGTCAAAGGGGCAAAAAGTTCTCGCCAAGGGGGCAAAAGTCTTGACATTTTAAAAGCATGTTTTCTCGACAATTCTGGACGAGAAAATACCTTTTCAGCGTTTTTGACAATGCCAAGACTTTTGCCCCCTTGGCCAGGACTTTTTGCCCCTTTGGCCAGGACTTTTTGCCCCTTAGGCGAGGATATACCGCCCCTTACGCCAGGACTTTTGCCCCCCCCCTTGTATAAAAAAAGCAAGACTAGACGTCTTGTCTTGCTTCAGTATCTAGTCATGCCCCATCGAATTTGTCTAAAACCCGTGGGGCCTGCCATCTATCTCCAAGAGGGAAAAAGTTTGAGGCCCAAATTTTTTAAATAAATATAAAGAAGTGTTCAATCTATTATTCCCACATTCAGGCCCCCTAGGGGGAATAATAGATTCAGGCCAGACTTTACACCCTGCCTGCACACCTTTAGTTTGAAGCGATTGATATAAAGAAATGGATATTTTCAAAAGTTTTCGAGGATTTGAAAAATTTTCAAAAAGATCACTTTGGCATTTTCATATAGAATAGGTCAGCAATTTCTTTTCGTCTAAAACTTCATTTCAAATTCTCAATAATTAACCAGTGAAGCAAAGTGCTCGTGCACTATCGCGATTTTCTCTGTCTGTTTGTCCTTAGTAAGATGATGAATGAAAGAGGGCAAAACGACGATAGAATCCCAAAGTGGATTTGAGTAAGCATAAGATGGGCAAGTCCTCACTTTTTCCTGACTCACCCCAAATCAGGTGTTTTAAGAAAAGAAAAATCGATTGGATTAACTTCTATTCAACTTTTCATACGAGTGTTTATTTCATAAAAGAATTTCCTTTTTCTGGTTGAATGCATTTATTTCACGCTAAAAGCTTTAAAAATTTCTCTATTTCTTTTTTGCATGTGGATGACAAGCTTTAAATTATGGGTTCCCGGTGTCAACTCTGTCATCAACTCAAGCCTTAAATATTAATTGCTTTTTCGCGTACGAGTTCTTATTAGCTGCGCAAGTTATCGATTGTGTCACTCGAGCGGATACTAAGGCTGTTATAAAACGAGTATGTCGTGAAGAAATTAGCGTGTTGCGTGTTTACGTTTATCAATCAATTGCTCAAGGTTTTTCCTTTCTTGAGATTTTTATTTGAAAGTGAGGGCCTCCACTAATTCAAATGGAAAGCACCAATTGTAGCATCACTAATTGCACTCTCGGCGTCGAGACAGTTTTATTTTTCAGAGTCAACGAATTTTCGAATGTGACTTTATCCGAATTACAGGGTGATTCAAAAGTTCGTGGACACTTGAAAAATATGTTTTTATATAAAGTTGCTGCCCGTTGCACAAAAAACTCTCTCTTAGGGCCGCCACTAATTCGTTCGGAAATTTTTGACTTCACTAATTTATCACTAATAACATCACTAATTCCGTTCG